>BQNB010016980.1:0-64170 GCA_026074375.1 Tanacetum coccineum | reverse complement strand
CTAAAGCTTTCTGAAACCATTTTATACAAAGTTTAACCTCTTTAAATCACCAATTTCACATCAGTAGCTAAAAAACCTTTTAAACTGAATATAAAGAAGGCATATCTGTAACCAAGCGTTTATAATAAATTTCAAGCTTGCCACAGTTTGGCACTGCTTCTCAGCAAGCACAACAAGCTGAAAAGAATATATATGAAGAAAATATAAACGTAAAGTAAAGAGCAATGCGTTATACAATTCATAGACTATATAAATTAATCATGCTACAATTGAATGGAATGCTATCAAACAATTAGAATCGCAACTCACCTAAACATTTTGCATCTCTTTCAAATCGTCAAGCGCCTTTTCCTTTGCTTGTTGTTAGAAAAAAGAAATCTTACCTCAAAAACTCAAACTTACTTAAGATATAAATGTTTGATTTTTGTGAGAATTGTTTTAGAGAAATTTGAGGGTTTGACTGGTTCAAATGGATGTGAAAAATATTAACACCATGTAATTAAATGGCAAAATGATGAGTAATTACTTTTTGCAAAGCCACGAAAACAGAGACCATAAATACTAAAATCTGATTATTGTGACTTTAAATGACAATAATAAGTTTCAAGCATTTCCAAAATATGCACCAAAGTGTGGAGTTTCAAGGGATGTTTGGGGCTGTTGTCAAACAGTAGTTTAAATGGATGTTCGGGTCGTTTTAAAGGGTGTTTGGATTTACTTTAAAGCTAGACTTTATGGATTGGCTATCTTACTTTAAAGCTAGACTTCTCGATATGCATATAACAGTTGCATATGGAGTCTTGTATTGCCATCATTGTCACCATTGTCATCACCCGAACAAAAATGAAGTCTTGTACTGCCGTCATTGTCATCACCCGAACGAAAAAGATTGTGTCATTGGGTGCGGTAGTTATGTATAAAATTATTACAAACATTGTGCCAGTAAATCTGTTACGGAAACTATTTTCCAAGATAAGATAGTACCTTTCATGTTTGGATGCCAAATCAATTCCCCAATCATCTTTCTTCTCAAACGCATGGCCCTTAGAGGCAGCTTCCTCTAGAACTTCAATAGCTTTGTGTATGAAAGCAGAATAAAGTTGGTTGAAGCCACCATTTAGTCGTTGAATAGCATTTGTATCGTACATCTCAAAGAGTCAATCACCTTTCTTGCAATGAAAGAAAATATGTTGTCAAGAGCAAGCTCAACAAACATAAACCATTCTTTATATGAAACGTGCATATGGTGATCGCTACCAGAGTTTAGTTCTCGCATAACCAATGCCTCATATCTCAAAGCCAACCCGGTGTTCTACAAAAATAAAAACACACAAAAGTGACTCAAATATCGCAAATTATAGTGCCACCATAACCCAAAAGTCATTTAGAGGCCTATTGTATGTCTTCCTTATCATTAATGTTTTGCTCAAAACCTATTCCATGACTTGATATATATTCGGTTTAATTTTGTCTTAGATGGAAACAGACACATTCTAAATTTATAATCACTAAAAGTATCCTTATGCTCACAAATCGCTCAATCTATTTTCTAATATAGTTGATCATAGGTCTGGTCTGTTCTCACAAATTGAATTCTAGAAGCACATAATAGAGCGAGGGGCAAGACACTCACATATATTACATATTTTTATCTTGGTATGCTTCATTCTAATATAGTGAAATTCATAATAGATCTGCACATGATATATTACATCTGCAAGATCTTCAAACGATGGGCCGAACACCCATTAGAAAACATGTATGACTCTTTAATCAACTAATCGTAGTCAACGACACACTACACCTAATTAACGACATAGATTCAACCAAACCCGTTGTGATGAGATTTGGACGTATAAGGTACATATGCCGAATTTATTTGCTGAGTTGCCTATGCTACTGATTTTAAAGCATCAAATAACAAATCAGAATTTTTGTGAATTTATTCATGGACAAAAGCAAATATAAATTAGAACTTTTCACGATGTTATAATTATTTTACTATGAGTTGATATCTTTGAATTTAAATGAGACTGAGAAGCTTTGGTTGAACTAACATTGTAAAACTGGTTGAATGTGTGTTCCTTTAAGGGGAGTTGACGAAGATGAGCTATCCTTATACCTGCATGTTTATGAAAATTATAACATTCTTAGGGGTGTTTCGGATGCTGCTGTCACGGTGTGTTTGGATTAACGGTACGTACAATCAAATTAAGTAAAAATGACCAAGCTATATAGGTATGGTAAATCAGTAACAATCAATAACCACAAAGCTAATGGAAATGATTTTATTTGATATGAATGTGCCGATAATCCAACGATGTCCAACGGCTCATGCGGGTCAATACTACGAATGGAGTGTGAAGCTACTAAACGCGCACATTGCCTTTTGAACGTGACATTTTGGTTTGAAGTATTACCATGCTCATAGTTGAAACTGTGTTCTTCACCACATTTGATCAATAATAATTTTAGAAAGTTCAAACTGTGTTTTTCATCACATAAATTATTTCATAACTTACATTATAAATATTATATAAGTATATAATTTTTAAAGATGAGTTTACCTTCTAATAGCACTAAACTGTACATGTCAAATGATTTTTTTAACATTATTAGTGAATCATAATCTAAGAAATAGAAGACTTGATAAGTTAACTCAACTAAAAATCCATAACATTCAAATGGAAATTCATTTACGCATTTATGACTAAACTTTTCAAATGAACAATGAAGGCGATAAACACACACCTTTGAGTTTCTTGAATCCATGGTGATTTCAATCAGAACACCTATCTAAAACATTAAAGAAGCAATTGAAGACAAATGATCATACCAAAAAATCACATAGAAAACTACAATGTAACATATATACCTAACGGTTTGCAACAGATTGAAAAACCATGGTTAGGTAAGCCGGCTATACATGTGGCCTGAAAACAAAATCAACAAACATAATGATTTAGAAAACACCATACTCACAAATTAATCCACTCAACTATTTTACTTGACACCACAGTTTCAAAACCCCGCCAAATACTTTTTATATAAAAAGCAAAGATAAACCACACAAATATTAGACAAACACCTAGCCTCTTCCTCGATCATCCTCATCCTCCTCGTAATTTCTCAAAGATCTTGAAATTCAATACAACGTCTGAATTTCATCATTTTATTTATGTTAGTTCTGTTTCTAATATCACGTGTGGGATAGCAAAACATTTGTACTTATTATGATATCCTACAGGAAGTATCCATGTTCTAATAACAGACGAACTTCCATATATCCTTTAAGGATGACTCATGGGTCTACTTTCACGCCAAGACATACGTCTAATTTCGCCTATTATCCGGTAAACTTCTTACTTTCATAAAATTGGATGCGCAAAAAGATTGGAAATAAACTTACTTAGGTTCATAAGTTATAAGTGATAAGCTTACAAAAGTAAGAAAATTTAGGTTGTGAGTTTTTCCAAGCCCCCCATCCTCATCAACCTACAAAAAAATATCAACAAAAACAAACAAAATTCAGATCAAACCTAAGCCACATAAAAAACCAACCAAAACAAAAAAAACCTCAAATTTCGTATTAACCTAAATTTCAATCGAAACTCTGGGTGTTATCATGAGTCCGAACTAAAACCTCAATTACCCAATTCAATCAGTTGAAGAAAAACCCCAGTTTGTTAATTCATTAATACACATAAAATTAGGTAAAAAAAACTACCTTGATTCTTATTGTAAAACTTGTTGCATGCAATCTTTTTCTACATCTTTATCATAGTTTAATCATGGTTAATAAACTCACCTAATTAATTTGATTTATGCATGGATGTGAGTGTTTGGGGTCTTGTAAGCATTTGTAATCATATGATTGTTTGAATTCCGTAGGGTAAAAGCTATAAATGCTCTACCTACTTATAAAAACAGTCTGATATGAATAACCAACGTAAAAAAATCATTATGCATAATATACCGGGTTTTTGATTCATTATGCATAATTTTTTACATATGCATAATGAATCATAGGAAAAAAATATGTTATGCATAATAAATCATAGAAAAAGTCTATTATTCATATTGAATCACATGAAAAAAAAATATTATGCATAATGAGTGTTTTTCACATTGGTTATTCATATCGGACCATTTTTGTAAGTAGATAGAGAATTTATAGCTTTTACCCAATTTCGTGGGGTTGTGGGGTTAATGCTCGCCCTGTAATGGCAGAATAACTGCACCAACCCTTCACCTTCATCTTAAAGCCGTGGACAATTTTATAAAGGGTTTATTCATTTGAATACTTTCACATTAAATAATCGGCTCAATCTTTAGATATAATTCTGGTCACCTACTATCTTAAAATAACAAGGTCTTGGACCCGCGCTTCGCTCCGCTCAATCTTTAGATATAATTACTGTACTACTAACTTTATTTCGTAAACTATTCAAAATAAAAACATATGCATTAACCACCAAGTAACCAAATCTAGACACAAAACAATACACATCCTGAAATTTGTATTTAAATATTACAAAAAAAATTTGTTATCATGGTGTGCATTCTTGAACACCTTCCTGAAATTATTCCTATATGAAAATAGCCATTTTTCTATTATTTACACAAAATTATATTCTTACTTGAACATAAAGAAAGCAATTGTTGGTCT
This sequence comes from Tanacetum coccineum, assembly GCA_026074375.1. Classification (NCBI taxonomy): domain Eukaryota; kingdom Viridiplantae; phylum Streptophyta; class Magnoliopsida; order Asterales; family Asteraceae; genus Tanacetum; species Tanacetum coccineum. The sequence goes on along the minus strand of BQNB010016980.1, from coordinate 59,501 downwards.
TTTTTGGCTTTGCTTGGATCCTTGTCCTTTTTAGCTGCTGACGACTTTACTCCACAATTTCTTGGATCAAACATTGTTAATCCGAGCTGCGTCATTGTATAACGTTACCTACATTTTTCGATGGATTGATATTATCATAGTTCATTATAATTATTGTGTCATTGAAGCTCTTATGACAAAGCGGGTGATTGGTAAAGACAAATTGAAGATCAGAAAATTAGACATCTTTTAGTTATATTTGGGGAAAATAGCAAAAAAAAAGATAAGGATTAAAAAGTTCACCTTAAATAAGAACAGCTTCTTCAAACTCACGATTCCAATGAACCCTGTATACACAACACAATCACAGTGCATTAACAATAAGCAAAAAGGCAATATATTTTGAAACCAATTTGACCACCAAAAAAAGATACCCAAACCTGATAACCTAACCTTAGCTAAAGCTGTAACATGGTGGCAACTAATATTATCCTTGGTCTGACCATAACCACTGCTAGCTTGCTTTCCATTATGGAACTTGATATGAATTCTTGTTAGCATCTTGGATATACTTTTATATCCACACTTAACTGGAATAAATTTTTTTGGGAATTTTAACTTTTATATCCATTCTAACTTAAAGGAAAAAGGTTTGGCCAAATACTACAGTGCATGTTAAATTAAGTATTTAATATTTGATTTAGTTAAATTTTTTTAACTATTGACAACCTGTGATTTTGTATTAGGGAGAAAGTAAGATTACATGTTCATTGTTGCTGCGGGACAAATACATGTAGGTATTTATTATTTACTGCATGTAGGTGACAAATACATGGTATTGTGATCAATAATAATATGCTGGTAACCTCACCACTTAAGCAGCCATAGCCAAACACCCCTTAAAGCTTATTCTTCAAAAAGCTGAGTTATCTGCAGATTTTATGCAATTAAACTTTAGTTAGATTACCAAAAAGATCGATTAGTATGCGAACAATATATGATTGTGTCCAAAGAAAACAATGTGTTTCTGATGTTATATTGTTTTATTGTGCTAGTACTTTCTTAATATCTCAACTCAGGGTGCTGATAGCGAAGCTTGCTGTTTGCACTATATACTCAAATGAGTAATACGTATTATGTTAGTGTTGGATCAAGCTCATTATGTAAGTTGTACGCTTAGGAAAACTTATCAAAATTACCTTTGCTATACTTTGTTATGTGCATTGAGGTGATTCTTCGAAGCTACAAAGGAACCCATCAATGGTAGTCTACCGCTCTAATTAATAACGCTTCAAAAATGAACAACGTGAAGAAGAAAAAGAAGACAAAAAATATTAAATCTTGATATAGTGCTTTTAAACAAATGTTAAATGCAGACCATTCCGTATTCACACATGTCAGGTACGAACCGGTGGCTGTGTTCCAAAAAACGATACACACGGCCTCGTATACCGCTAACTAACAGAATCCTCGCTAAACGCCCTCTCTATTCGATAGCATTTAGACGTGGTGGATGAAAATGAAGCCATTCAAGGAAATGTAGGTGGTTTTTTGGGTAAAGGGGAAACAACCCCGTTAAAATAAGGAAATGTAGGTAGTTTGTAACTGGAAAGAAAGCACATTCATAGGAAATACCTACTCCTTATTCAGCCACATCTGCAAAAACTGATCTAGAGCAAGAATTGCTGCAATTTGCTTTTGACAATCCGATAACCACGTCTCGTTCCATTGCTGCATAAACATGATCTATGCATATCTAAAACATTTTGAAAATAATAATCATTAGTAAATTATAAACCAAGCCTCAGTGGCATAGCAATCCCAAACAGTCTGTTTTATCTTGAGACGTTGACTCGCTATAATTCAGACCGTTTTACTTGGAACATGGCCATTGGAAAAGTGAAGCTTTATGTGATCTTAGCTCTATAAGTATAATCAAATGGATTTAGATTTATGTTGGCAATCAAACAACAACGCTACACACCACATGTTTATAACACATGAAGGCAAAATCTTCTAATTTGTGGGAGTTGAGATTTCTCTTCAAGAACAACATATAACATTAAAGAATGGCCTAACTTCACAACAACTACTATTACTGTATTATGGATTGTTGTATGATGTAAGAAACAAAAAGAACAGATAGCTTGCCTGAATAGTATTCCGGTAGTCACAATCTTTAGATTGCCCATTATTTGATATGTGAATGTATAAACAACGTGGTGAGCCATCAGACCTATCTTTTAAGCATGAATCGTTAGACCAATGATCCGTTTGGCCCATCATCCATTTGACCCATGAAATTATATCATCAATTTACCCATCAGCGGCTTAACAGCATTCAGAAGCGTTTGTCAAACGTTAGCCACTGGAGTTGAGTTTTGTTAATAGCTTTTCGATCGATATGATGTAGTAAAGCTGTGAGTTGCTGTAAGTAAAAACTCAACACTAATTACCTTTTAATCATCATGATACTTAGATTGTAGACTCAACAACTGCAAAGTGAGTTGGATATTTTCCAGAAAGCTTCGTGAACCGATGTTCCTGCGCATATAGATGGTTTGATGTACCCTTATGTCAAAAATTAGTTAAAATCCTAAGCAAATAAAAGTGTCATACCTCGGGGTTAATGGAGCATACTGGTTGAATCTGCATATGTTGGGATTTTTGGATCCATTTCCTCAAATAAATGGCTCAGAAGATCCTTGGAGCCGTCGGGTACACCTCTGATATGAGTCCTGGTCTCGTCATCAAATATGGAACCAAAAGCGAACAGTATATCTTATCTTCTTTTCACCTAAAAATGTTGGATTGGGGGAAGGCTTTCCTTTTGGAGCCGTCGGGCACACCTCTGATATGAGTCCTGGTCTCGTCATCGAATATGGAACCAAAAGCGGACAGTTCTTAGACCCACTTTTTAGCTCATGTAAACGAATCCTATAAATAATCAGACAAAAAGAGGTAAACATAAACCATAAACAAAATATGTGGGTTGCTTATCCTTATATATAACCGTTACTTTTAGGAAATTTTCCACGACATACAGGCACATTTATCTTTTACCGTTACACGCACGTGTCTAAACTTATGAAATCAAGCTTATTATTTTAGCATCATATTTAACTTGAACCTTCTTAAAATAGGATTTGATTGATTTTTTTTCAAGTAATTGCATTCTGGAAAATTTTCAAAATAAGCAAATCCAAACACCATTTCCAGAATTCAACGCTCATTTTCCCAAGAAAGAAATTCAAAACTAATGTTAATTGTGTTATTTCTCGATCCATACATAGTGGTATGTTTTCACGTTCAAAGCATTATGAATTATTTTCTTTGGAAAGTTGCTCCTTAAAATCTCACCATCTGCCCATTGCAATCATTGCAAGATAGTGGTCAGATTATGTGCAATAACCAAACATTGAAACACTACTTGTATGATTATTATGTTTGTTATACGTAATATCTATTAGTAATATATGCAAGTATGAGATGCAATGTAACTTACAGCCTCATTTGTTATAACAGGACACTTGAGGTCCCGATCTCCCATACCGTGATAATTTACACAAATCGTCTCAACCCACCTTATATTGACCTGCACCAAAAAGAAATATTACGAAACGTGTTTTGATCCGTTCTCATTCAGACAATATCACAAACACTTAATCAAAAGTTACCAAGATCAAAAGTTTTCTGGATAAAAAAACCCACATTAAGAAATAGCATACGATGTATTAAGCTTTAGATGGTAAAATGACGACAGCCATTAAATTCAGTAACTATGAAATTAAGAGACTACTGGAGCATCCAAATTGCTTTAGCCTATTTGCTTATTTTTTGGGGAAAGTTAAGGTTAGCACTATCAAAAGCTTATAAAAGCCCCCACATCTAATTACATGGCCATCTTATCATACATATTCTGGTCATCTGGTGTATCAAATATAAAAATTCTACCAATCCCTAATACATTACAAAAGTTACAAATAACATTCAATTTAGCAATAAACCTTAAGCAGTGACAACCAAAATGAAACACGTAAAGCACACATGGTCTAAGCGCATAATAATTTCAAAGCATACACCTGCTATTGCAACTTGATACCTTTAGATATTCGCAGTAAGCATGATATACGCGATGCGAAGTCCTTTGATATATAACAGAATAGAGGACCATTGAGCCTGATTAATCTGAACCCAAGCCCTACATGTGATATTGCCTTGATTGTTAGCCTGTTGCTATATGCTTAACTGATTGTGAAGAGGTTATAGGTTTGGTCGGTTTAAGGTTATATCATGCCTCTTTGAAATTTGTAATTCAGAATGAAGTTTAACCTTTTAGTATCAAGCATAGGTTAAGAAGAGTAGATCATAGTTTTTTTTATAAGCAATCCCAAACAAATGAATACCTAAAAAGATGCCAAAATAACATTTTTCATAGCATTTATCCACATTTATCTCAAATTGATCTAAGATTTTATATATGTAACCAAACTTAAAACCCATACACATAATCTGACTAAAAAAATACCCACCCAAAAAGCAGTAATATTTTTATACCTGATCGAACTCGTCGTCTTTCATCGTCTTTATCATCTTCATATTCATCCGCATCTCTGATTCTCCACACTCATAGAAACTTCTTCAAAACTAAATAAGCAGGAAACCAATTGCAAACATCTCCAAATGCTTTATCCCAAACACCCGTTTTAAAAAAGGGTTAAGAAAACTCCCAAAAATACAAACAAAGATCCCTGTCTTTTGGTATCAACATTTCCATAAAACCCATACCAAAATCAAAAAAATCATACCAAAAGAACCCTAAAATCCAAACCTTATATGCAAAAAAACTACCTTTTCTAAACAAAAATTGAAACCGTGTTGCTTATTTCGTTTGATTTAGTGCTTATTTTTAGACCAAAAAACATTTTGAAACACGGCCTTAAACATAAACAAAAACAAATGCCTAAAATTGAAGACTTAGGGTTTTAGCTTTATGTAAACAAAAGTACCTGATTAAAGAAAAGACCCTACCATTTTCTGTCCCGGTGACCAAGATTATGATGGTGGCTGACCTGAATTTCTGACCACCTAATCACCGGCATAGATCTCAAATCGGCATTGCACTTTCAGAGAGAGAAGCCGGCTGATTTTAGGAGTGAGAGAGGAATGAGATTTGTATTTCTGTGAGCCCACTATGTGTGTTTTTTGGGGTGTGTAGTTTAGGCGGTGGAAAGAATGAGAGAAATAATATTAATAAGGGTGAATGAATCGGTGAAGAAGGACACATGTACAATTTTAATCTCTTCGGGTCAGGCCGGTTAATACATTGAATGCATTTAATGTACGGGTGCATTAAAAACGCCTCGGCGCAAAAATCTTAATGGTTAATATATAGGTATAATTTGTCTCATTCTAACTTGTTTTTACGAAAAAATGTATTTAGTGGCTTATGAGATGAAATAAAAGTCTAATAAATCTTATCGCGCACATCAATACACCACCGCCCGCGTTGCTTTGACTTCTAGCCTAATAGTGAACATTTTCATTTTGTGTTCTTTAAACTTCAGAACTCTTTTCGAAAACTACTTTAGAGTTGATTGTTATTATTTGTTGAAAACAAAATACCTTTTTTTTGCTATTAAAAACTGAAATTTGATCTATACAAAAACATACAAATACTTATAATCTAAGTAATGGTACATATATGTCCACGAAGTATATTAGAATGCATGACAAAGAATAAGGCATAAAGTTTCAAAACACTATTCTTTCATTTCCTTATGTTCTGTTATGATTTTTCCATGTGAAATCAACTCTTTTTTGAGCTATGATAATTTGATAAGGACTAACTAGCAACCATGCATGTCAAAAATACCCGAACCCGACTAACTTTACTTCAAGCCGAATAAACTAATTTGGGTTGAAAAATGTTATTCGGGTATACTCAATTAACCCGAAATCAAAGTCGGGTTTCAAATGAGAGTATTAATTTTATTCGGGTTTAGGTTAATTCAAATAAAAATTTACCAACTTGTATTTATTTTATCTTATAATTAAGCTTATTCGAGTACATCCGTACCAAGTAATCCGAACTCGAATAACCCATATCTGAATAACTTGTAATTCGAATCATCCGCACCTTTCAAGCAAGGTTTTACCACAGCAGCTAACAACAAAATAAAACTTTGACCTTATGCAATCAGCTGCCAGATTTAGAATTTTTTGTTTGCAATCCAAAATAACAAGGTTGTCAAGATCGGGATCTTACTTAGGATCGTTTTCGGCTTTGCAAGATTGTAATCGTAGGATTGGATCGGGATCGTAAGATCCTATGAAAACATATATATTTTCGTATAAGGTTTTATTTTTATATTTCTATATGTTTTTATATATATTTTATATGATGAGCATTTACATATATCCCCAAAACACTTCAAATTTACATTTTTTATACAAACATTCTTTAATAGCATTTTACATCATGCATTGATAACTTGTGTTTTAGAGAGATATTTAATTTTTTAAATTTTATTGGGTATATATATGAAATTCCCTCTTATATGATAAACGAATCTAAATGAATGATAAAAGAAAAAAATTATATGTTCAAGTACCATGGTAATAGAACATTAGATATATTGTAATACATACTTGCACAAAGTCCATTCATGTTTCAATCGATAAATGAATGATATGGATAAAAAAAGATATTACATACGTGCACCTACTTCATGTTTCAATCGTTAAACGATTACAGATAGAAAAAAAATATGAAACCGTATTGATGAAAATTTATAAATCTTAGCTTAAATTACCAAAAGTCAAAAATAAGGTCATTCTACAATCCTACGCGATCCGATCCGTTCCTACGATCCTGATACGATCCTACTTGAATTGCAATCTTGTTACGATCCTGATCGTTTTTTGTGTGTGGGATCGTAGGATCCTACGATCAGGATCGCGATTTTGACAACCTTGCAAAATAGTAAAGATAAATTAAAAAAACTCAAGAAATAAAACTATAAGAATAAAAAAACGTGGTCGTCCTTGCTTACCATGCATATCCCTATATATAGCCTAACTCATCCATTTCATTATATACAACCACCATTTTCTAATCTTGCACAAAAAAATGAAGTCTTCATCTCTAACTTACCCTATTATCTCATCCATATCAATCAAATCTTCGACAATCCGTCGTGCCACCGTATCGACCCTTGGCAACGACAACACCATCAACGATCTCCCTCTTCATGAAATCCCGGGTTCTTATGGCATTCCCTTTTTCCAACCAATCAAAGACCGGCTTGAGTACTTTTACTCTGGAGGCCCAGATGAGTTCTTTCGGTCTAGAGTCGATAAACACCAATCTACGGTTTTTCGAGCCAACATGCCACCCGGTCCTTTCATTAGAAATGACTCAAAAGTAATTGTCTTACTCGACGCCAAAAGCTTTCCTGTACTATTCGATGTATCCAAAGTCGAAAAGAAAGATGTGTTCACAGGAACATACATGCCATCAACTGATGATTATCTCTTCATTTCGACTGTGGATTTGTTGCAAGATCTAGTCACAACCTTTATCTCTATTACTTGGATTAGTACAAGGTCTACATCACAGCCCACTCATTGGCCCAGCCCAATAAGTGATCTAAACCTACATTTACCCCCACACAGTTTTGTATTAATAAGTTGGCGCCATCCGTGGGACCGATATAACTGCGTTCTTTGAAAATACTCACATGAGCAATCACGAACAACCTACCCCTAGTCATCCCAAGTCTGATGTGCGGAATACGACAGGGAAGAACAAGCAAATCCTCTAGGACTCTGTGAGAACTACATCCGCTGTAGATCTCGAAGAGTTCTGTGAAAAGTATTATGAGAAATTACTACCAATCATGGCAGATAAGTATGAGTATGAAAAGAGAAAGAAAGAAAAGCTGGAGGAAGTGAAAGCAAGGCTCGACTTTGGCGACGCCCGAAAGAAGAGCACTAGGGCACAGGAATCCGCGAATTCTAAGTCCCGAACGGTATCGCCAAGAAGACGGAGACGCTCTCGCAGCCCGCGTCACAATCCTAGCGTCTTCACTAGGTTGAGGCGCGAAAGGTCAAGATCGCCACGGCATGAGTACAAAAATAAGGAGAGAAGAGAGAGCACTGTGTTCAAGAGACTCGGAAGCAGAGGACGGAGTACCTCCGCGCATTCCGATAGCCGTCAGGAAAGCTCAAGGTATATGAAAAATTACTCTAAAAACGAAGATAGTGAAGGCGGGCATTGGAAGTCTAAATTGCGAAGGAAAAAATCCATTGTCGAAGATGATGATCTCTCCCAACCTTGGGTATGTGCCGAGACTGATCCGTTCACGTCTCGAATCCGTCACTTTGACTTCCCAAAAACACGAATGCCAAGTCATGTGAAAACATACAACGAAAGCGAAGATCCTGAAGATCACTTGAAAATCTTCCAAGCAGCAGCAAAAACGGAGAGGTGGGCCATGCCAACATGGTGTCACATGTTTAATTCCACACTCACCGGAAACGCTCGAGTATGGTTTGACGATCTTCCCCCAGAATCAATAGATAGTTACAATGATCTAAGAGAAGCATTCCTGAAAAACTACCTCCAACAGAAAAAGTGCATCAAAGACCCCATAGTGCTCCACAACATCAAACAAAGAGACGGAGAGTCAACAGAAGACTTCATACAAAGGTATAAGTTGGAGAGCAAAAATGTTAAAGGAGCACCGGAGTGCATGAGAATCTCTGGATTCGTGCACGAAATCACAAATCTTGAGCTCATCAAAAGATTTCACGAGAAAATTCCAAAAACAGTAGACGAAATGATGCAGGTTGCCACGTCTTTTCTTCAAGGGCAAGAGGCGGCCTCAAATCAAGAAAGGAAAAAAGTTCCTCAGGCCTGGAGGCACCAGGAAGGGAGTCATAGGCAGAATTTCAAAAAAGGGGGAGGCTTCCGCAGCCAACATAAGATGGAAAAAAGACCAGACAGGTTCACTCTTCTCACGAAAACTCCGAAGGAAATTCTGGCCTTAGAAAAAGGGAAATTCAAAACCCCACCTCCAATGACAACCCCGGTTGAAAAGCGAAACGCAAACAAGTTTTGCGAGTTTCACGGAGAAGTGGGGCATAATACAGATGAATGCAACCATCTAAGGAAACAAATTGAGGATATGCTCAAAGCCGGGAAACTGTCGCACATAATCCGGGAGCTGAAGCAAAACAGCGGAAAAGAACAGCCGAAAAAGAAAGGTGAAACCTCCGGAAAAGAGAAACCTCAAGCAATTTTAATGATTCAGTCACGGCAAAATGCAGTAAGACAGAAGATAACTCAAAGTTTCTCACCCGACCTCGAAATATCATTCCCGTCCCTGGGGAACGATGAGGGAGCAGAAGGCCCCCTAATAATAGAAGCAGAGGTTGGAGGGCACCAAGTGCACCGCATGTGTATTGACGGAGGGTCATCATTTGAAATACTCTATGAGCACTGCTTTAATCGACTCCGTCCGGAAATAAGAAACCAAATGGTCCCGGCCACAACTTCGCTAGTAGGATTCAGCGGTGAAATAAAATGGCCATTAGGACAAATAACACTTTTGGTGAAAGTTGGGGATGACGAACATTCAACATCAGCATGGATGGACTTCATGGTGGTGAGATCAACGTCTCCGTGTCGACATCTCCACACAACGAAATCATTGGAAGGCCCGGGTTACGAAAGATACGAGCAGTACCATCTACAACGCACGGAATGATAAAATTTCCGGTCACGGGAGGAGTACTCACGCTAAAAAGCAGTAAAATCATCCCAGTCGAATGTGCGATGGTCTCCGGACCAGAAGAACAACCCATATCAGTCAACAAAGTAAAAGAAGAAACGGTTAAAGTGGCAATCAATCCGGAACACCCAGAACAGACAGTGATGATCGGCTCTGACCTTACAGAGAAAGTCAGAATTAAGCTATGTAACCTACTTCAGCAGAGTCTAGACATATTCGCTTGGACACCAGCGGATATGACAGTGAGTTCCAAGGCAATAATATCGGAACATAGGCTAAATGTACGGATGGTTGTCAGCGCGTTAGCAGAAGAAAAGAGGCAAGCCGTAAAAGAAACTTTACAAACATTGACGAAGTCAGTAAGCTTGTGCAGCCTGGGACAATGAGGGAAGTCATTATCATGATTGGCCGCCAACCCGATGATGGAAAGAAGAGAGACAACAGTTGGAGAATGTTGTGTTGACTTTAAGGACCATCAACCAAAAGCATGTCCAAGTACGATACCCACTGCACGACAATAGACTGGAAGGTCGAATCCCTGTGTGGATTTCCCTTCAAATGCTTCCTGGACGCATACAAAGGGTACCATCAAATACAAATGGCAGAGGAAGACGAGGAGAAAATCGCTTTTTATTACAAACCAAGGTATTTTTTGCTACACAAAAATGCCTTTCGGTCTAAGAAACGCCGGGGCAACCTACCAACGTTAGTGACAAGACATTTCCGGACAAATTGTAAAACTAGAGGTATATTTGTGATGATAGGTTCATAAGAGCCGCACGGGAGATGAAATTGTCCGTAACATAGAAGAAATCATTCAAGAACGCTTAGAAAAATCAACATGAATCTAGAACCTAAAAAGTCACCTTCGGATTGAAGAAGGTAATGTTCTTAGGGTAACCATAGTCAATACTGGAAAGGCATAAGATATGCCCCCAGACAAAGTAGAGACACCTTATTAAGCCTCCAATCACCAAAGTGCATTGAAGACGTGTAGAAAACTAATGGAAAAGTTGGCAAGTCTTAATCATGGTTTTAGCACAATCAGGAGAAATCATTACCTTTTTTCAAACTCTAAAAAAATGCACAAAGAAGAGTGACTTCCTATGGACAGAGGAAGCGGAAGCTGCATTTAGACAGATGAAAGAACACATAGCCAAGTCACCCATGCTCACCGCCCCAGAAGAACAAGAGGAACTCATCATCTACTTGGCCGCAACCAAGAAGCGTTAGCTTGTGACTAAATGACGGAAAGAGAAGCTAGGCAAATGCCAATCTATTTTGTCAGTCGGGCGCTGTGGGGCCCGGAAGTAAACTACACCTCCATGGAAAAATTGGTGCTAGCACTAGTACACGCAAGCAAAAGGCTAAGAAGGTACTTCCAAGCTCATCCAATCGTAGTAATAACAGATCAACCCATCAAAAACATACTATCAAACCCAAAAGTCGCTGGTAGGATGCAAAAGTGGAGCATACAACTAGGGGAGTTTGGTATACATTATAGGCTAAGAGTATCTGTTAAAGGACAAGTGCTAGCCGATTTTATTATAGAAAGACCAGAAGAAGAAGGTCAAGGTGATTCCGTAGCGGAAGAAGAACCACTCCAGGCACAATGGACCTTGTTCACGGATGGGTCATCTTGTGTTGACGGATGCGGAGCAGGAGTGATACTTACGGATCCAGAAGGGGTAGAGTTCACATACGCCTTAAGATTTCAGTTTCAAGCAACTAACAATGAAGCAGAATATGAAGCTTTGATAGCAGGAATACGGATAGCGGAAAAAATAGGCGTCCAAAGTCTCCAAGTAAATGTAGACTCAAAACTGGTAGCAAACCAAGTAAATGGGACCTACGTTGCAAAAGAAACGAACATGATCAAATATTTAGAGAAGGTAAAAACACTGGCCAGTACCTTCCGAGCGTTTTCAATAAAGCAAGTCCCAAGAAGCAAGAACAAGAAAGCGGATGCGTTAAGCAAAATAGCATCTACCAGCTTCGCACATCTCAGTAAACAGGTGTTAGTAGAAGAATTGAAGGAAAAATCCATGAATGAGAAGACTTAATTGAATATGTATCCAGTTCAAGTATAATGATATAAAGACTTAATTGAAACGGGTCACATGACCTCTCACTATTTCACGTCATATACATTTTGCAGCAGGTGGAATTTTCATGATACTCAAGACTCAAGTGCATATCATGTTCAATGTTTAAGGGACCAGTGACATGATGTACATAGCTGACGTGTATGTAGCCTTGGTTTTGTTGGGGTATTTTCAAAATAGAGAAAATAACTTTGTCCATACGTTGTGTCTTATGAATATAGAATTGACGTATGGTGGGTTTTCTTTTTAAAATGAAATGAAGGTGGAGTTATAAAGTTTGTTATTTATGGAACAATAAATTTGGGAAACATAATATTATGGGCCTTAAACTCTCTTTTTGTATGTCACGTTTACAAAAGGGTTTTCTATAAGATAAAGGACCAGCCCATTAAATGGGAACCAATGCAACCTTTCGTGAAGCAGACACGTTTCGAGTTATAACTCAAAGTTGACTGGCACTTCTACGATCAGATCTGAGTGACTATTTTAAGATATGACATGAATGACTCAAAGATTTGTATTGGTTGGCTTCCTTTATCTGTAACTATCAACACAGTGTGGATCTGAGGTACAAGTTAATGAAGAGGGTATGTGACTCCTCATTGACCGTAATCATTACTGCAATGACGTATTAATATCAGGATCATCAGCTCATGTGCATTTAGTTCATAATCATACTCCATATGGGCCCATCGTTTTTTAAATGTACTAATCTTTTGTTATTTATTTTTATTTATTGATTTAATATGATTTTTATTATATTTGATTTAATTGGATTTTTAGAGAGTAATACCCAATACAACAAATAGCCGGACCACTATGCCCCACAAGGGTCACGCTCCGGATATGCCAAAGACGCACGTGAGTATCTCTAAAGCCGCACCCATTGCATTTCCGTGGACAAACGCTGACCGCGGAAGGATACTCACGTCCGCAGACACGATTATACGTGGACCCTTGCCCGACAAGGGACCCACTCCGGCCACTAACAGTCACAAGCGAAATACTAAGAAACCCTAGTATTGGGCTTGCCTATACATAAGGGTCATTTCTCACCCCAAAGGAGGTACATTCTGTCCTATCATTAGTACACACACACACTCTGACATTCTCTGATTCTCTGACAAACATGTATACTTACTCTCACGCCGGAGCTTAATCGCGGGGTCCGCCCTGCGGTAAGGCTAACGGTTTACTCTCATTTGCGCAGGTCATCACTTCATTACTTGGATTTGTACAAAGATCAACATCGTAACCTACTCCCTAATCCATCTGATTACTCGATCTAAATTCACACTTACCCTTACACGTTTTTTGTACTAACAATTACAAGCCCTTAGAAATACCACAGCAGCTTATGCCCTTTGGAAGACACAGAATTCCATTAGTTTACACACCAAAAAAACAATCTCAATTTATATACCAGATTGCTGAATTATTGTGTTGCTTAAGAAACACAATATTTAGTGTCGAAAATCCTTGAAACTCAGTAGTTCAATCGGCTTATCACCAACCGTGCATTGTTGATAAGGAGCAATACCCGTTGCTTTGTTTTATCTTGGGAAGTGATTCGCCATAACCCTAAGCACACGTGTTATATTGAAACGGTGGGGGCGAAATTTCTTTAAGGATAGAGAGCGCTCGACTCAAAGCAATAAGTTGTAGTTTCGTTTACTGATTGTTACCTTATACTTAGTAATTGGCGATTATTCTTGAACCCCTAGTACCAACAATAATCTGATTTAGGCAGGTTAGCGTACAACTTTGAAATAAAAGAAAGATAACTGTGATTTTTGCTGATATATTTTCGAATTTTTAATTGCAACAAGATAATAAAAAAACTGAGAGGAGGAAATTAAACGTGCTGAATCCTGCCGTTTTTGAGGATGAATCTTACACATACTTTGTTTGTTGAGAAAGCTCTGTTAGTGATGTGGCTCACCTTAAACATGACTCGATGATAACCGAAAAGGTATAAGTTCAATTCCTACTTTGTCAACCAATTTGTTTCTTATAATATCTCAATTGCTGATGTGGCTTGTTGCTTGCGTTTTACTGCAATTGCTAATGTTGTTGTTGCATCCCATTAAACTATTTATATATTAGCTGAACACACAACGCCATATTAGCTGGCAATTTACTTTGTTAATAAGCCATTATGTAATAATTAAATGAGATAGTATGGATCATACAACAAGAAGGTTTAGCTAGCTCAGGTGGCAAGCCACTTACAGATTAACCGAAAGGTGGTGTGTTCTATTCTTGCTTGTACAATAACTTTAATTTTTCACTTTTCATATCTTTTTGATAATAGCTAATTACTTGAAAGCTAAATATTATAAACTGTGTGTATGTATCTGAAAGCTTGCCTAGACTAAATGTCAAAAATGCAAACCTTGAAGCAAAAGGCTAGCTTTGCTATTTTATCATTCCAATGTTTTAATAAAATAATGACAAACTTGGTAGCCATTTATTTTTCTGGGTGAGAAACTAAAAAATAATCATGGTCAAGTGATTTCGAAAATGACAAATATTCTAAACACATTGTGTGCTAACGTCCAACTAATCGGGTAATCGTAAATTTAACTTAGACCCAAACTATTATGTTGCAATCAGTTTGATTAATTATAGATTTTTCCTTCCATACTCATGGAAAGTGTAACTAATGATTTATAAAAATTTCTTTATGAAACTTGTCAAATGACAAATATGTGTGAGTTCTAATAAGTAACATCCACACCCGACTCGCTTTATCCTTTGTGTCCCTTCTCGGTCCTCATAACCACCAACGACCACTGCCACATGAGAACAATCACAATAGTCTCAACTGTCAATGCCACATAATTAATTCTGCTAATGTATAGTAAACTAACAACACAACTACACTGATTAGAAAAACAGTTTTTCTAAACGTGAAGTTTGACCATGTAGAAAATAATTAGAATGCGGAATCTGGTTGACGTGTTTAATTTTCTCTCGACAAACAAAAAGTCCATATTTTAGCACTATTTGAGAGAGATGTCAGAAGACAAGTCATTTTTGGGTTCCATTATTCACATGATTTATGTATTCATTCGTTAAGATTAGTAGATTTTTTATATTTAACTATAGACAAGAGAGTCACTGATATGTATTTTTTTAGATGAGTGAAATTCATTTAGCTTACACTTTTATATTTAGGAAATAATTTAATCAAAATTTTATTAAGTGAAAATGAAGCAAACAAAAGATTTAGAGTTACTCTCAGTCACATACTTGTCTTGACTGATAAAAATCCCATCCTCCTTCTACTTTACTTACAGTCCTAAGAAGTGTCACACCCCGCCAATGTGGAAACACGAGGCGTAACATCATAGATATCATCACAACACAATGGTGTCAACAATAGAGAATCACTACATGCATAACTAGAAATAAAAGACACTATGTGTCATGACAATACCGAAAACAAAAGAACGGCATCTTGTATTAATGAAAAAGGGGTCTCATCAATACAAGGGTAATGTTTCACAAACCTACTAAAACCATCCAAGAATTTATGCAAACAAAATACGAAACAAAATCAAATGAGAACTTCCAATGTAGCCTAATGGTCTCTCTAGCCACTTTTATTAACTTCAGTATCTTCATAAGGCTCACCTAAAAATGATGCTTAAAACGCCAACACAAAGGTTGGTGAGAGTCATAGGTTTTACGACACCAACAAAAGATTTAATTCAATTTCTGTGATTATACAAAAAAACAAAACATGGTAGGACAATTAAGCTGACTATTATACATGCTAACATGCAATCATCCCAAACAAGCAATCATAATTGGGACGGAACGTGTCCCCCAATCCAAATCACAAAAATAGTCATGGAGAGGAGAGTTATCCCCAAACCCAGACTCTTGGTACCGTATCCGCATAGGTTTATACCCACACAAAGTAGGCGAAACCTCTTGCCCACAAAGTAGGCGAAGAACAATGCAACATCATACAACATGCAGCACATAACATATAATAGCTACATAAAAGTCCATGTGTAACTTGAACCATATAATCAGAGAATCAAAACATTTCAAAACATATTTTGCATCATTTCCATCCCAAGAAAACATAATAAAATGGGACTATGAAACTTACCTGATGCTCAGCTTACTTGACAAGATCTTGTACACAATCTTAATCCATGATTCTTGAAACCTTAAATCACCAAATTGATCTTGAATAAATTTAATTTTCTTTCTTCCTTGGTTCGTCTGGTTTTATAAAAAAATAGGGGTGAGGGGTTTGTATTTATAGAGAAGGAAAGGAGATTTAGATAATTACCTAATTAGAGTTATAGTTGGACTAAAATTTGATTTCATTTCCTTGTTTCTCTCCTATACCCGGTCGAACAACACCCCTTTATATATATTTTTTATATTTTTTATTTTTATTATTTACACAAAAACCCTTTAATTTTGTTATTTTTATAAATACCTTTATTTATTTAAACCTCCTTCTAAATAAAACTAGTTTTAAATACCTAAAAATAAATTCACTTCATACTTTATTTCTCTAACTTAATAATACTAAAATTTATTAACTAAATTTCTAAACCAAAATTTTCTATTCTCGCGAATTCCTATTATCCAAATACGTATACATATACATATAAATACGTACACACATAAAATTTTACCATCATTTCATTGTCACTAAAATGTGAACATAATGAAATATCCATAGCAACCATAACTTCAATCACCATGAGACGATCACGCTCAATGGATTTGTAACCAAACTCACATAAGATCACATAAACACATAATTATTATAACACATAATGAAACTCGAGTCAATACTAACGGTTGACTAACCTGCTCAAAGCACAGTTGTCACAGTATCCCCTCCTTAGGGAAATCTCGTCCCGAGATTTAACTAATAGGTTCAACATCATCATCAACAAACAATCGGGTATACTTAGCTTTCATATGGTCCTCACGTTCCCACGTGAACTTAGGGCCACACTTTGAATCTCATTTAACTTTCACGATCAGAAACCCACTGCTTACAACTTCGCTTGCCCATACAAGGGTACAAATAGCAGCATACAACTCTAAGCAAAAATAACATCTAACTACATGAACATCGCCCGTCTTTGAGGAAACTCGTCAAAACCTTAAGTTGTGTAACAACGTCATTCATAACCTAACCCCGCAACTCATCAAACAAGAACTGTCTTGGAACTAAGTTATGAGTTGTTACAAAGCTCAACGTTTTTGAAGAATCAGCTCGACTTCGAGTTTATTCAAAATATAACATTAACCAAACCACCTCAGAACATTCAAGGGTGCACTAAAGTCTGCCAATAACCCTATGTGTCCAACTTTACTTAGTACTTCCAACGATAGCTTGCTCAACGAGCAAGTATCTCAAACTATAAGCTACAGGGTCGAAATGGTCCTACATATCTCGGTGCTAACTTACCCTTCTTTCCAAAATGAACTACGCCCTTCCAAGGCGTCACCTTTAACAATACACGATCTCCCACCTCAAACTCTTACGGCTTACGCCTATAATCAACATAGCTCTTTTGACGATCTCTCGCCGCTTTAGGCTTTTCCTTTACCAACACTACCTTATCAGTCGTTTCTTATACTAACTCAAGTCCAGTCAAACTACTCTCTCCAATCTCTGCCCATAGAACAGGCGACCTACATTTCCTTCCATACAAAGATTCAAATAGAGCACATCGAATGATCGAATGATAAATACTCAAAATCGATAACACATGACCTTATTATATCTTCAAGGTCTGCATCATCTGTACCTGTTGTCATCGCTTAAGAATGCTAAGCAGTACTTAAATCCAATCGCGTCTCTAACACATTCTGTAGTGTCTGCCAAAACCACAAGGTAAATCATCTATCTCAATCTGAGTTGATCGTCACCAGAATTCCATAGATTCTTGCTATTTCTTAATATAATTCATTGCCCAACTTCCATCTTGAAATCTTTCTTGTATAGCTAGAAAATTGAGTTAACTTGGCAGTCTATCGACCATAACTAAATCACATCATACTCACTACTCCTTGACTTGGAAATTAGTGATAAATCATGGTGGTCTATCTCATTTTCAATTATGTATTCTAAGGATGTATGCAGCAAGCAAAAGTTTTGATATTGCAGCCTTCGCCTCTTAAACAAATCTGATAGTTGCTAACATAGGTAGCAATATCCTTTTCTACACGTGGCTACCAATACATGTCTCCAAGGATATAGTACGTCTTATCCGCTCTCAGATGTACCAAGTATCTTGATGCACGGGCCTCATCCATTATACTTCCTACCAATAGAACCTAAATTCGATCCATAAAGTACAAAGTCACGTCTCCTTTTTTTCCATTGTTGCTCTAACTTTGTATAGCCTTTCTGCGAGTACGTTCTCTTGCTTGAATGCCTCACTTTGGGCTGCCAGTATCATTCCTCTTACTCGTCTTGATTTCACTCTCTCTTTTCTACTCAACGCACCACCCATTACATTCGCTTTATCAGAGTATCACACAAATCATTCTTCAAAGTTTGAAAAGCCTCTTCTTGTTCTACGTTTCACTCATACTTTTGATTCCTCTCAGCTCGGGAAGTAAGGGGGTTCAACAATCAAAAAAATAATAATTCGCGATGAATGTCGGTAGTAACCTGCCAATCCTAAAAATAATTATTCAATTCTTCACTGCCTCACTCTTACTCGGGTCCACGTGATTGCGTTATGGTTGACCACATGACCAAGAAATTGCACTTCTTCCAACCAAAACCCATACTTAAAAAACTTGGCATACAACTTCTCCTTCCTCAGTAACTCCAACACTAACTTTAAATGAACTTCATGTTCCTCCTTCGACTTTGAGTAGGTCAGAATGTCATCAATGAATACGATGACAAACCTACCTCAGTATGGTTTGCAAACCCGGTTCGTTAAGTCCATGAAAACTGCTGGTGCATTGGTTAACCCAAAAGGCATAATCATATACTCAAAATGTCCGTATCTCGTTCGAAATGCGGTCTTTGGAATGGCATCCACATGCACTCGTAGCTAATGATAACCTGAACGAAAATCTATCTTTAAGAAAGGACACGCTCCTCGTAACTGATCAAACAAGTCATCAATCCTAGGGAGTGGATAACGGTTTTTAACAGTTAATTTGTTCAACTCCTACGGATCAATACAAAGCGAAAAGAACCATCTTCTTCTTCATGAATAACACAAGGTGCTCCCACGGAAATGACTAGGTCGTATGAAAACCCTTGTCTTGACAAATCTCGAAGTTGTTTTAGACATATCTTCATTTCGAGGGTGCTAGACGATATGGAGACTTCGCGACCGGCGTCGCTCCATGAACTAAGTCTATGCGGAACTCAACGTGTCGTTGCGGTGGTCATCGACAAATCTTTCGAAAACACATCAATAAATCTCGTACGACGGAAATATCACTCATATCGGTTATCTACCATTTGTGTTCATTAGTTTTACGACTCCTTGAGTACGCTTCACTCATGAACCCGAAGTATCTCATCACCTTCCAACGAATATATCTTAACACCTTCTCTGAAATACTATCACATATTCCTCTTGGACAACCAGTTCCATTCCCACATTTACATCAAAGTTTCTCACGATCTCTCAACGGTATCACGGAACTCAAAGGGTTTACGAACGGATCAAATAAGGCTAACTAAACGAATTCGTATCAAAGGCTAGCAATACATATAGGGGATTCCACAATTATGTAAATAGCCGTGGATCAAATGACTTAAGAATCTTCGAAGAAAGGATACGTATAAGTACCGATCGTGAACACGCGAACGAAAAAAAACTTAACAGGCGTTACCACGACAATTGAACACATAAAACATAAAATTATCGATACGAAAGACGAAAAATGTTTATACCAATTATCGACTTTTACTCAAAAGCAAATTAAATATATGTTTTTTTTATTAAAAATCATTTAAATAATGGAAAGTCACTTTAAGTAATTAAAATCATTTTATATATAATAAATAAAATTGTCTTCAATGTAATATTTATAAAATTATTGTTGTCTTAAAAATCTAGAGCATGTTATCTATGGTGTATGTACCTTTACGTACGAATTACTTTAAACCTGTTTTTTATAATAAAATAAAATTTATTTAACCACTCAACAATTTTCATATCTTATTTGTATATGCCATTTAAACATGTGGAAACCGTAGAGGAGGGGGGGTGAATACGTTTCCATTTAAAAACTTTAAATCTTTTGTATCAATTATTAAATCACTCTCTGGCGTGCGTCGGTCCTATAAAATATATGAGGCGCCCTAGTACATCAGGGGCATCGGCCTATTTAAGGACCTGATCCAAAAGAGGTTTCAGAGTAGGATCATTTGTATCAAATCACCAATTAAGTTTGACGCAATATGAGAAGTGTCGATAATGGATTTACAATAACTATCGCATATTCTACCAATATAATCTTTTCACACTCACAATGTTTACTACAAAGAACAACAAACCTATGACTCAACACAAACATAGACAACAATTCACACAATTATAAAGCACAATGCAAAGTGTAAATAGTAAAGCGATAAATGTAAAGACATAAGTTAAAGAGAAAGGTAAAAGAAAATGAAACCGACACGATGATTTATAGTGGTTTCGGTTCACTATGCTCCTCTTTCGCCCTACTCTACTCCTCGAGTATTCCAACTCCAGAGTTACTTCACATTGATCACAAGCTCCCTTTCGGGAAGAAAACCTTATTCAATGCTTATATTATTCTCTGACACCCAAGCTAGTTGTTCGAGTCTTCTTCGGTGTACAACCAAACCGTTATGTTTTATGGGCCCATATAACAAACCTTTGGTGTTTTATAGGCCTAAATCATAACAGCGTCTCGCTTACATTATTTTCTGACACCTAGAAGATAGAGATGTCAAGTCCATATAATCGAGCTAGAACCAATTCTACAACATCACAATGTAGTATTTTAAGGATAAAATCACTAACCAACCCACACATTACCATCCAAATTATATAAATCATTTGATCTACACACTACTAAATATTGGAAGACATGGACTCGTCTATATGTATAAAATGTTACAAATGGGTCTAACTATACTACATAGATTCGGATTTTGTGAAGATGACCGGAGTCTTCTCTTGCACTTTGAGAAAGAAGGAAGAATAAGAATATTTGATCACATTTAATCAAGATTAACCAGTTGAATGATCAAGATTTAGAGAGATTTAGTAAGATCTAGAGAAGAGAGAAAGAAACTGAAGAAAATCGGTGCAAATGGGTGTGAAATGTTTGGAGGTGACCCACTTTTATAGGAGCTGATAAACAGACCTGTCAGGAAACGGCGGGTCCCCAAGTATATATAAGGGGGCCACCTAAATAATAAAGGGCGAGCGACCGAATTAAGGGGACCGCCCGACAACGCTCCTGTTTGTTTTTGTCTTCTTTTGTTATTGGTGACAAACTTGTCTGGTGAAGTGACACCTTTAATTGAGGGGGGGGGAACTGACCAGATTTTGAAATTCAAACATAATTTACCAAATAAAAACATTTCTTTATAATTCAAAAATAATCTTTGTCTAAATAAAATAGTTATGTCTTGTATTTATAAAATATAAAGTTTAAGAAATAAACTTATTTCTTTGATCATCCTTCAAGGTTTTAATATTGTTTGTACATACCTTATTGTGATTTACGTCGGTGTGTAAACCAAGGTCCGTCTTCTTGATGTTACTTGAGACGTCGAGAGATCTGTTGTTACGTGTATGATGCTTGATTTGTGATTATAAGTAACTTGTGCACTTTACTTTACGTATTACAATTTACATGTTTGTCATTATCAAAACATAAAGAGATCGTATAGATTAAATATCGTAATATTTGCACTAACAATCTCCCCCTTTTTGATGATGACAAACTATGATAAACTTAACCACATAAAAAAGTTTAAAAGTTATCGTTTACATCCTTCTCCCCTTTTGTCGAGGCAAAAAGGTTATTAACAGTAGTTACTGTTGGAGCCAGATAGGTGGGGATTTGAGAGAAGTCATAGAGGAAGAGGGTACGTGCTCCGTGGTATATATGTTTGAGGTTAGAGGTAAAAGTATAGAAATAAAGTGTGAAGGTGGATTGTGTGTTTCTTGGATGTTTAGAAATGTATGAGATTTGAGAAAGTAGGCAAGAGAAGAAGTTAGGTACTTTGATTTTGTAGGTTGAAGGAATGAGGAAGAGGTAGGTGATCCAAGTATATAGGTTGGAGGAATGTAAGAAATAAGGTTGAGGCGATTTTGTGTTTCTTGGATAATTAAGAGGATGTCATGATAGATGAGAAGAAGGCATGAAAAGAAAGTAGGTACTTCAAATATATAAGTTGAAGGTATGAGAAGAGGACCTTAAGGTTGAGGGTATTTTAAAGTAAAGGAGGTGAAGTATTTGGTGTATGAATTATACCCTTTATCGTATTTGATTAATCCCAATTCTATCTTCTATTAAAGTGAGCTTTGCATCATCCTAGTGACAGTCTTATATCATCATAGTTAAACTATATCCATGCTATTAAGCCACATAGCTCCTAGCTACCCCTTGTTATTGAATCCCATTATAATACATGCTTTTTATATTGACTCTAACGGATCCATGGACAAATAAATACCATCGATGCTCAAGAAGTTCTTGACGAATTAAAATCGAGCCAAAAACGCTTGCAAGTGCTCCCCCTCGGATGTATGCTCCCTTGTTATGGGGGCACCAAGAATCAAGATTTGTTGTGCTACAAAACAAGTTAGTAGACAAGTGCACATGACATATACGCAAACATTTTTAAGGGCCGGGGGAAACTAGACATGCCAATTCTGGTTTTATTATTCTAAAGTTATGGACACTTTTGAAAGAAAGTTAGAGCTAGACACATGCAAATTCATTATTTAAAAAAACAACAATCTAATGATTTAATCAAAAAGAATCAAGACGTAATTTAATAGAGAAAGATTAGACGATTTTAATAACAAGAATGGATTCGTTTATTGATTAACCACAAAATTATTGATGGATCATGCCTTTACAAGTAGATGGAATGACACTTAATATCTTGGCATAAAATATGTCAATATATATATCTTATATATATATATATAATATATATATATATAATAAGTCGAATATGGAGACAAATGTGTCTTGGATGTGAATGAAAATGATTACATTAGAGCAAAGGTAGAAAGTTAGAGCGATACTAAAGAAGGAACGTCGTTGACGAGAGGTTGATAGAAAGATTGATATATCATTTGCTATAACAATTGGTGTGCATATGATCCTATGTGACAAAGGTGATGATGGGAATTTAAAGGTTTGTTATGGTGTTTTGTTGTTGGAACAATGGTTGAGGAAAAAGGTGGGATGTGAAATGAGATAGTTCTTTCTCATGGTGGAGAGAATAAATGAGAGACTCAGCAATGTGTGTGATCAATAACACTGAAGATTGAATATCTTTTTTATGTTCTTTACTTTTAGAAAGTGACAAGTTTTTAGGGAAGGATGTGAACATTTGCATTTCGCAAATTACTTAAATTATTTCAGATGAAATAATAAGTTAGGGAGATATATAGGAGGAATTTTACTATTAACACGACTAATTAAAGGAAGAAACGTTTTAGAGTGCTAGGAAATTTTTAGGAGGAGACAAGACTTATTAGAAGTGAAAAAGAACGTTTAGAAGTAAGAAGAAACGTCGAAAGTAAAAAGACTATTAGAGGTGAGATGACTATTCGAAGTGAGAAGATTATTGAGAAAGAGAGGAACCGTTTAGAAGTGAAAAGACCATTCGAGGTGAGAAAATAGGTTTACGAGAAGTGAGGACCAAGATGTGAGGAGATTTGTGAGTATGACGATTGTAAGGATTTTATTTAAGAATAAGACGCATTTCATTATGAAATTCACTTGACTATTAACAACATAAGCAATGATGCTTGTGAGTGTTGGGATGTGAGGATGACCCATTGATCTATAGAGAGATATTGGGCATAGGTTTGGGTGTAGGAAAGAAGTCAGCTCTTAGCAGCAGAAAAGAGAGAGGGTGAGTTTGTTTAATGATTTGAAAAGAAATGACAGAGATCTCAAGCCTGATTGCGGCGTGCCAGATATATTTAGGGGCGCCGGGACCGCCAAAATAAGGAGAGGAGTTTAGGGCCTTGACGAATTTTGTAAGAGGAGTGACATTTTAATTTGCTTTTCGCTAATTAAAAATACTTAAAGTACTTCAGATGAAGTAGTTAAGTTTCACGACGCATTGGAATAGAAAATAGACTTAGATCGAGACTAGTAGATAACAAGAGAAAGATTTACGGAATGTGTTCTATCCTTAGACTAGACCAAAGATATTTAAATGATACTCGGTTGAGGGGTAAAGAAAGATGTCGACGATGTTATCTTCAGGACGAACTATTGAATGAAGGATTGATTCCATTTGAACATTGTCCCAAAGGAAATGGTGACATATCTTTGGTGTGTTTCATACGCGAAAATAATAATAATAATAATAATAATAAAGAAAACAAACGAAGATGAAGGCGACGAGCTTGACAATATCAAGACGGATGGTGGTCTTCTCGAGTATTGTGAATGTTCATAAAATAATCTTATGACGAGGTATAAGGTTATCTTAAAGGTGATAGCGGAAATAGTAGAGGAAAGAGATTAGCATTCTATGGTTGTAGAGGCGTGGTTGAGTGAGAAGGAAAAAGGTGTGATCGAAAGATAAAGAGTGTTTTCGTCAAAGAGAAAGAATGTTTTCTTCGAAGAGAAAGAATGTTTTCGTCGAAGAGAAAGAATGTTTTCGTCGAAGGGATAGAATGTTTTTGTTGAAGAGAAAGAATGTGTTCGTCGAAGAGAAAGATGTTTTCGTCGAAGAGCCACCAAAAGAAGAGATAGGGTTAGGACAGAGGTAGAGGATAGAGTTTTAACTAATGTTGTTTTAAAGGCTTGAATAGGGATTTTTGGATATGTCCTTTAACGTTTGCCGATTGCAAGTTAAAGTACTTTGAATATCTGGGATGAAATTTTTAAGTTATCAAACCTACTTGGGAGGGGTATAGATTTGCATCTAACTTTTCGTGACAAAGAGTGGATTAGTTTGGAAAGAAATGGAGATGAATGATGAAGAAATGTGTGAAGGAAGGACTCTAGAAAGAAGATTTAAGGGGACCATTTTAGACTTTTTGAGCTAGCATTAAGATAAACATGAAAGCATATAATTGCATTACGTGGGAGCACGTTATCATCTTGAACCTTCAAAGCACATATGTAAAATGCAAGTAGTCTAGATTGACTAAGAAGAAACCTAATTTCTACTTGCTTAGTGTGTACTCCTAATGAAATATAAAGTCTATCAATGTAGACTATCATTAGGCATATTTAGGAAGAGCCATTTAATCAAATTAGAGAAAAGGATTAAAGGACTATCACTAGTGTGCTGTCAATTCAGGCTAAACTACGACATCTTTTCGGGTTATATCCACGAATCCCAAATTCACTCTTGGAAGCAATTCAACAGTTAGGTCAAATTGAATTTCTAGTGCAATAGATTCTCCAGTACTCATTTTCATGTTAGACAAAATATAATTCCTATATTTGCTTAATGAAGTGTAAAAAATGATAAAATTTGTATTATCTTTTCATAGAGGGCCTCCTAACATGACTAATAAAACATGCTTTAATTTTACAGTTCGCTTATTTAATCAAGATGTGTAGAATTCTAAGGTTGAATAAAGATAGAAAGCAAGTTGTTGTTATTTTAAGAGATTAATGATATCATCTAAGAACCTAGGAGTATGCTTAAGGGTGACATTCGTAATGTACCATGTTGAGAATGTTCAAAGAATGCACCTTTGCATGTCTTTTAAGCAATGGATTCAATTAAGGTTACTTACCTTAATGAATCGTGTGAATGTTTCTTTTGTAGAAATAATGATGATTTATTAAAGGTTAGTTACATGTATGTTAGACTTTTTAAGCAAGAGATTGACAAGAGGAAGATGTTTAAATCTAATGCCATATGGCGGATCTACCTAAATTGAAGATGAATCTAGGACGAAGGATCCATCGATCCGTGAGGGTAGCGAATTGGGGCAAGATATTTTCCTTTTATTTGTGGATGGTGTGATATTAGGTTATTAGAGAAGCTAATAAGTTATAAGGGTTACTTGGTTTGAGTTTCAGAAATGACATCCAAGGACTTGATTATCAAGTTGGAATTACTTATGAGCTTTCCGGATGAAAATCATAAGTCGTCAATTCCTACTAGAGTGTGTTAAGGTTTAGCATGTATAATTTGGACCATAACTAATAACACAACATTTAATATACATTTTAGACTCAATGTATACATCTTTATTACGAGTGTGAATTGCATTCGATGGACTAATCTTGTTGTCTTGCAATCGATGTGTGATTTCATGTAATAAACGATGATGGTTTTTCACATGTGACACGGAAAAATATCTATGGTCTTTGATGATATTTTCGTGATCTAGCTAAATCCTAGGTCTGATTCATGTTCATATTCTAATTTATAATTAGTTTAATGATGTGAAAGATTACTCGTTTAATTATAATCATCTTATTTTTGAAATTCTCTTCGCTCACTTATTGAAAAGAAGAAAAAAAAACACAATAAATGGTTTTGTGGGAATATGTTCAATTATTCCTAGTCCTAACCTTAGATGGTTAAAGGGTTCTCATTTGGTGAAAAGGAAATATTATGCTTATTTGGTAAAGTTAGAGAAAGTTTTGATGATAAGAGAATTTTAGTTTTGAGTTGTGCTTTTGAATTGTTTGAGCAAAGTTACATATGTTGTGCATTTGCTCATGTTTGGCTTTTCGGAGATGACGACTTTACCAATTGCATAGCAAGGTAAATTACTTGAATATTTTGGACAAAACATTCAAGTCGTCAATCCTACTTCATTGTGTATTTTATGCATGGTATGTGTGTAATTACACATACCTTTTACCTAATAAATCGACCCTAAACGACCAAAAACGCACATAAAATGCCATATATATGCTTGTTTTTGTGTTTGTAATGTACAGGTACCGGATATTCACTAAAGGACGAAAAACAAAGCCAAACCGGACAAAACCGAGAGCGGAATTGGAAAGAGCGTGAAAAACCGAGGCCAAAGGTACAAAAGGATTGAAAACGGAGCTGAAACGGACATTTCCGGATCGACTCGACAACGTTTGTGCATTTAATGAAGTCAAGACGAAGTCAAAGTCAACCCCGGGATACGGCATTAGAAAGAGCATAAAAACAAACCCGTACCCATTTTAGTGGGCCGGGTCAGCCCATTAGTATTTATTTACTAATTTAAAAAGCCCAACAATTCCTAGTAAAAGCCCAAAGTCTCTTTTATATACAATCGGGCCCAAATGCATATCCTGGCCCAAACACCACCTTAACAACCGTTAACTAGCCCAAACATTACCCTTAAACCCCGTTGCCTTAAAGGAGTGTGAGTTAATCTTGAGTGTAAACCCTTTACACTCCTTGAGGGACTATTTATGTCAAATCCACAAAAACCTCAAGTTACAAGGACTAAGGCTGTTATATCACATTACACCTTGAGGGACCAAAATCGCCCTTTCCCCAAACTTTAACCCTGTTATACCCTGCACCCTTAAACCTATTTTCCCGCCTAAACCCATCACCATCACCACCCACGTGCTACCGTATCACCCTGCAACAAACAGCCAAACCCTTCACCCCATCACTCTCACCAACTTAACCTCACACCACAAAACCCATTGCCATATTGGCAATCCCTACTCACCCCATTGGTTAAAGGGTTAAGACAACATAATGGATGGCTGTGATTGATTTGCTTGGAGCCAAAGGAAGATTGAAGGCCAGGATGAAGGCTTTGGTTTCCTCTCACAACAAAAACACAACTAACACAAGTTTTGAAGACACAGCTTATAAAAGAAAGAAGAAGACAGAAGTATAGATGAACTGAGGAGTAGATTAGTTTAATTTTAATGTCTTTTAAGTTTTATGTAATTTACATTCTGTCATTTAACTTTTAAGTCTTGTAACTTTTACTGTTTCAATGAAAATTTAAGTTTTATGAAAAAAATTGTCTTTTGAATTCTCTTAAATTGTTATCTGTGTTCTAGCTTATTTGTGTTTAAAATCTGCTGAAACTTGCTTCTTGTTGCTTATTATGCTTGCTAAATACCTGGAATTGTGAACTCTTGGTTTAAATCCTTTTATTCAGTTTTAAAGATTGATTTTTAAGAGTTAAAGGGGTGTTTGGTTTAACCAGGTTAATGGGTGAAAATGGGGTCAAATTTGCTTTTCTTTCTTAAAACCACTTTAGATTAGCTACAAATAGTGAGTAATGTTAGTTTCAAAAGTTTTTAAGTCCTAGAATTTAATTTTATGTCTTTTATAAAACTTGTATGAATCTGTCCTCATGTAGCTTTCTTATTTAGCTTACTTTAATTGCCATTCTAATTATTTGTTTTTAGTTGTCTTTTTTGTGTGATATGAAGTTTCAAAATGGGGTTATGAGTTCTGCATACTCTGTTGGTTTGTTTTTAGACATTCTGTCAAATTGGTTTTCCATGTGACTAGTTTCAAATTGCTCAAATGTCTCTTTTCAATCCACAAAATAGATTAGTTGTAGTTAGAATTAGGTTCTGATTTTGAGTATTCAAACAGTTAGTAGCACAAACATGATCTGTTTTAGCTTTTTATGGAATTTGAAACCCTTTTACTAGCTCAAAAACTAGCCTGCAGTTTGGCATTTTTTTCTCTTTTCAAAACCTTTAAAAGATCAGCATACACTTAGTTAAAAGCCCTTTCTCATTTACCCTTTTTATAGCTTAATTGTGTTTCAAATTGCTTATTGTTTGCTGACTCATGTAACCCATAGGATAAGTTTTAAGAATTTATAAGCCATTTCTTCATAAGGATCCATCTTCAGGCTTAAAAATAAGCCCAAAGGTGCCTAGTGGGACTGTTTGGCTTATAGTTTTACCCCATTTGCTTATTTACTTTTCAGTACTTATCTGTCCTTCTTATTGGCTTATTTGTGTTCATTATTGCTATTTAGATATAGATTGATGTCTGTTTTTGCTTATTTGTTCCCTTAGTTACTTATTAGCTCTAATAAGCCCTATAGTTTAAGCCCTTTAAGCCTTAGTTCATTTTTAGCATTCTGTCCCCTTGTCAGCTCAATTCTGGCTTATTTATAAGTTTTTAGACAAAGTTGTTTTTATTAAAGTTGCTTGTTTACATGTAGTCTTTAAATTTTTGCAAAAAGTTAAAAAAATATATGTTTTTCAAAAAGGGAAGGCATGGGGGTCGAACCCATGACCTCCCCCTTTACAGCCAATACCTCACACACACCACACACGTCCAACTGCCCTAGGGTCTTTTCAGGTTGTACCCTACAACATTTATTATTTAAGGTAGTTTTTCAGTTTTAGCTTATTAATCTTATTTGCTTATTTACTGTTTATTTGTTAAGCCAATTTTCCAGCTTTTATTTTTCTTAAATCCAGCATAGTTAAATGTACTTTCTTGTGATTTTTCCACCTTAGTTAGTTTTTTTTTAATATTAATTTAGATTAAAACAGTATTTAAATCATAAAAAATTATTAAAAAATCAAAAAAATAAAATTCTTTTTTTCAAAATTTTCTTTTATCATGTAGGACCTAGGAAAAATAAATTTGCATCCGTAGGGTTATTTTTGCAAAATTTTGTTTTTTAAAGAACGGATTCGGATCCCGGTTCTCGTTTTCGCTGTTTTTTAGTTTAATGCCTTTATTTTTTTGTTCCCGTAGATTGGATTTCCTTTTATGCCTATTTATGCTTCCGATAGATTTTAAGTTTTTTTATTGCCTTTTTATGCTTTCTCGTAGTTTAAGTTTAATTTCTCGTGCCTTTGCTTGTTTTTCCCGTAGTTTTTAAGTTTTCCCGTTTCCTTTTTATGTTTTTCCCGTAGATTTAGAAAACCCATTATAACTTTGTTATTCAAGCATCCAAAAGTCAAACCAATAACGTAACCGTCAATTTCACGCCTCGTTGGGGGATAAACGACCCGGGAATCGCATGCTTCCCGGTTTACTACAATTGATTTTGATTGATATTTTTTATTCTTATTATATATTATATTATATATTTATTTAATATATAATAAAGGGTTGAATTTATCATTGTCAATTTTTGGCGCCGCTGCCGGGGAGGTGTGTTGCGACAATATCGTTACGGTTTGACGATTAGTGTCTTGAAGACCCTTCCTCGTGAAGTTATCAATTTCGTTTGTGAATATTTTCTTCTTATTTTTATAAAAATATAACAATACAAAAAAAAATTCATTTTAAAAAAAACAAGAAAAATCAAAAATATAAAAACATTATCCTTAATTATCAATAAAAATCATCATAAATATAATGCTCTCGACTGAGGCATTATCATAATAAGTTCCCAAACCAAAGATTTAAAACTTGCTGATATGTGAGAAATCACATATCTTTATTATACCAAAATGGCCCTTAAATGATCAAAATGTGCAAAATTATGCTTGTATTTGTGTATTTTGTTGTTTGTCATTTTTTAAAGAACGGGTTTAAAATCCCGTTCTCGTTTTCGCGTTTTAACTTTAATTGCCTTTATAATTTTGTTCCCGTAGACTTAGGATTTCCTTTTATGCCTTATTTATGCTTCCCGTAGATTTTTAAGTTATTTAATTGCCTTTTTATGCTTTCCCGTAGTTTTAAGTTTAAATTCCCGTGCCTTTTATGTTTTGCCCGTAGTTTTAAGTATTCCTTAGTTTAAATTTTCGTAATTTCCCGTAGGATTTAGAAAACCAAATATAATCTTTGATTATTCAAGCACAATCCCAAGCCCTAACTCAATTTTTCATTCACGCCTCGTCGAGAAGAACGACCCGGGTCCGGTTTTGAACTTTGTGGGTAACGAAGTGAGAGACCGATACTTCCGGTAATACTATACTACTATTATTGATTATCTTCTTATATTTATATTTATTTATTTATTTTGAATTCAATCAATTTTTGGCGTGATGCCTGGGATGCCGTGAGACGATATCGGAGTTGAAGTTTGTTTTGCTGAAGACCCCTTCCTTGTGAGTTATATTCTTTTTAATAATATTAAAATTACCGAAAATATTTTTAATTTTCTTTTATTAGTATATAAAAACATAGGAAAATATTAAAAAAAATAAAAACATTGTCCTAAATAAAGATAAACAATTCATCATCAATATAATGCTTTCAACTAGAGATTATCATAATAAGTTCCCAAAACAAAAGATAAAAACTTGCCTTTTATGTCACTTGCGACGTACGGCTCACCTTTGAAAGTTAAACAAACTATAAGAGGGGTATAAGGCGGGTTGTTCCAACGAACTACGACCCTAAAGGATAAGGATTTTAATAGCTTCGCGCTTTCCTATTCCTCCGCTCCTTTGTGCGTTTTTCTCTTTAAAGAGCTACCGTGAAGCTTGTTGATTATTAGGTTTAAGTTATTCAATCTCATTTTGTCCTTTAATAAAATATGATGTTTAAAAAACTCGAAAAAACAAAAAATAATCTCCTTTAACCTCTTTTTCATTTAATTCTTATTTTCTCGACCCTCTAATTTAATTCTTCTTCTTATCCCTCTAAATTGTTTAATTCTTATGGCGTCATTCGACTATCGTTTAAATCCCCTTTACACGATTAAAGAATGCTCGTCTTGTGGAGCTTTGTACACTACAGACTATTGTTGTTCTAAAGGGGGTCTCGTAGACAAGATCATTCGTGAACGATCCCCTCAGAATTGTGCAACTTATGGAGACCCGATTGATGGTTTATATTGTCGACCTTGTGCTTTTGTGCGAAAGTGTTTGAATGAATGGTTTACAATTCGTGATAAAAATGAAATTATAAACACTTTTGAGTCATCCAATGACGATACTAACGTTGTTAGTGCACCTCAAGAGCCATTCGTCTTCAATCAGGACCCCGGTAAAAATTCCTCGCAAAGTCCTTAACATATTGACCACCATTGTTGTTACGAGTGTGGGGATTCGTTAGACGATATCTTTTGTCAACGATGTACTTGTAAGTCTTGTGGGAAAGGTGCTCATTACGGTTACAATTGTCCACCGCAAATTCCGATTATCTCTAATCCGGAACCATGCTACAATCAAAACCTTAATGAGATCCTACAAAATTTGCAAAGTTTGCAACAACAATGTCTTTTTGGTACATGCCAACAATGTGGTTGTAATGAATATGATGGAGTTTGTTTTTATTGTACTGTTGGAAATGGAACACCAATCACTTTTTCAACTCCGTACTCTTCTAGCGATTCTCTAAGTTTTGCAAACCACCCTCCACAAAATTTTCAAAATTTTCAACAACAATATCCTTGTTGTGAAAATTACGGGGGACCTCATGAAACTTACCAATGTCAACCAATGAATGAAGACTATTATCATGAGCAAAATTCTTGCTATGATCCTAATTCTTTTGGTTTTGACCAATTTCAACCCCCGCAATATACCGTCAATCATCCAATCTTCAATGCTCGAAATGAGCTTCTCAATTCTCAAAATGAGCTTCTCAATTCTCAAAATAAGTTATGAGCTCAAAATGGGACATCATATGTGATATGGTTGGTCAATATATGCAAAAGAAGGAAGAAGAAAAGCGAATTGCGGAAGATCAAGCGGCTAAAGATCGATATTGGAAGATTCCCATTTGCTACGATGATGACGATGACGAGGAAAGTTCTATTCCCTTGAAAGATATTATTATTTCTAGACTTCCTCCGTGTGTTGCAATTATACCCGTTTTATTAACCGAGGAAGGCCGGTGACTCTCTCATATGGCGAGGATGAGCTTCTTGACACTATTCTGGCAACAGAGTCAGACAAAGTAATAATGTCTAGTGTTGTGGAGCTTGTCCTGATCCCAAGTGAGTCCGAGGGTATTCTCGACAAAATGTTTGATGTGCCTCTTTGTGATAACCCTACCCTCTTGAAGCTTTCAAAGAACACTCTGAAATTATCTTTAATTTCTAACGATGATTCTACTTCGAGTGATGACGATTCTCCCTACGGTGAGGATATCGATTATGTCGATGCATCACCTCCTAATTCTGAGCTCATCAGCTTAGAGGTGGTGGAGATTGTTATTCCGAAAGTTGGAGGGATTGATACTGATATTCTTCTAACAATTAAAGACGATATCCTTCGTGAAAAATTGTTGAATGTCAATCTTTTAAGCTAAGATGTAAGCAATTAAAAAGTTTAATCCCACTCCATATTCGTGTTATGACCAATGTCTTCTCCAAATCTCCTAACTTGTTTTGAGGAGGACTAAACTACCGTTGATAATTCTTTACCCGAAACTGAAACTTTTTGCTTTAATCTGGAAGAGATTAGTAGTGGCAGTCCCACTTCTTATTTAGATTTATCTCTTCCGGATTATGAAGCTTTCTATCTCGATGACGATCATGTTGAAGAAAAGAGTAGTGGCAGTACCACTACTCATGCTGATTTTTCTCAATATGATTCGTTCATCTTTGATCTTTCGATCAATCCGTGTCCTCCTGCCGATAGGAGTGACTGTTATCATGAGGAGTTCGTCGGTGAACTCGCTCACATCATATCTCCACCGGAGTATGATTGTTTCTACTTTAAGAATGAGCCCGATTAAGGCAATTTCACGATGGATGTGGTGGAAGATATTTTTAATAATTCGACAAGAGAACCAAGAGTTCATGTGCCTAATGTTTTGCCCACCCATCCCACCCTTCATCTGGATTTGGATTTCACTCTTTCTAGTGATTCCCTCGGATCCGACCTTGTAGTTTCTTTTCCTTCCGGAACTAGAAACAAGATTTTCGATCCAGGGATATTCATTGGAGTCCAATCCATGATATTTCTATCACCGGGAGAGCGTTTTAACTAATGTTGTTAAAAGGCTTGAATAGGGATTTTCGGATATGACCTTTAACGTTTGCGATTGCAAGTTAAAGATACTTGAATATCTCGGATGAAATATTTAAGTTGTCAAACCTACTTGGAGGGGTATTAGATTTGCATCTAACTTTTCCGTGACAAAGAGTGGATTATTTGGAAGAAATGGAGATGATGATTAAGGAAATGTGTGAAGGAAGACTCTAGAAGATTTAAGACCATTTTATGACTCTTTTGAGCATTAAGATAAACATGAAAGCATATAATTACATTACGTGGGAGCACGTTATCATCTTGAACCTTCAAAGCACATATGTGAAAACAAATGCAAGATCTAGTTCTAATTTGACTAAGGAGTAAACTAATTTCTAATTGCTTAGTTGGCACTCCTAATGCTAATACAAAGTCTATCGATGTAGACTATCATTAGGCATATTTAGGAAGAGCTTATTTTACACTCTTCATCTGGACTGAAGTGGGATATACAGACTATTCACTAGTGGTGCTCAATTCACTAAACACGACCATTTTTTTACACGTTTCTAGACGACATCCCAACATCACACTTGGACAAGCAATTCAACGTTAGTCAAATTAAATTTCGAGTGCACAGATCTCCATTAGATTCATATTTATGTTTATTAATGTTATTATTTACTGTCTCATTCTCAATTTAGACAAATATACTTTCCAATATTTGCTACATGGCAAGTGTACAAAGAATCAAACATAATTGTATTATCTTATTATGAGGCCTAAACATGACAGCAACTTAACATGCTAAATTTAGTTCTAGCATTAGTTCTAATCAGAGATGTGTTTGAATAAGATAGAAATCAAGTTGGTTGTAATTTTTAAATCGATAATGAACTCGCTCTATAACCTAGGAGTATGCGCTTAATGGGGTGACTTGCGAAATGTACCAAGTTTGAGAGTGTTCAATAGAATGCACTTTTGCATGTCTTTTATAACAATAGATTCAATTTAAGGTTACTTACGCTTAATGAATCGTGTGAATGTTCTTTTGTAGAAATAATGATGATTTATTAATGAGGTTTAGTTTACATGTATATTAGACTTTTAGGCAGAGCGAGCTTACAAGAGGAGAGTTTTATAAATCTAATCCAGAATATGCCAGGATCTTCTAAATCGAAGATGAATCTAGACGAATGATCCATTCGATCCCGTGGAAGTGCCGAATTTGGCAAGGATCATTTTCCCATTATTTGGAGATTGGTGTTGAAATTAGGTTATTAAGAGAAACTTATATACATTATAAAGGGTATCTTGGGTTGAGTTTTTAGAAATCGACATCCAAGACTTTCTTATCAAGTTGAGTGAGTACTTAGGAGCTTCCCGTTAGGAAAAGCATAAGTCCTTCAATCCTAACTTCTCGGAGTTGTGTTAAGATTTAGAGCAATGTATAATTTGAACCATAGCTTATAACGACAACATTTTAACATTAAAGACTCAATGAAACACTTCATACGATGTGAATATGCAATTCGATTGACAAATCTTGTTGCTTGTTCAATCGATGATCGTGAAAGTTCATGTAATAACCGGAGTGAGGGTTTTAAACATGAGACAAGAAAAATATCTATGTCATTTTGATGATATTGTCGTGATACTAGATAAAATCCTAGTCTCTATTTCATGGTCATAACTTCTAATTTTAATTAGATAATGAATGATGAGATGATTATCGTTTGAATAATAATACATCTTCATATTTGAATATTCTCTTACGATCACTATTGAAAGAAAGCACATTAATGTTTGTGGATTTGGGGCATTTTAGGATTGAAATGCGTCTTATTCTGTGACCCTAAAAGTTATAAAAATAACGAAAGTCAAATATGTTAGTTAGTTGCTTTAAAAAGAAAAGTACAAAAAAATAAGAAAAAGGAAAAATACAAAAATATGTGTAGGAATAAGTGTATATTTAAAATTGGTCAAAACGGGGCTTTTCAAAACTATTGATTCTCTAATTCCCCTTGATGAACACTTAGCTACTTTTCGAGGTTATTAGTCGAGGGGGATTGAGATTCTTAGTTTTCTTAAGTGTTTACGTATAGCATTGCGTGAGGACACGCAATAGTTTAGTATGGGGGATTTTGGTATGTGTGTAATTACACATACCTTTTACCTAATAAATCGACCCTAAACGACCAAAAACGCACATAAAATGCCATATATATGCTTGTTTTTGTGTTTGTACTGTACATGTACCGGATATTCACTAAAGGACGAAAAACAAAGCCAAACCAGACAAAACCGAGAGCGGAATTGGAAAGAGCGCGAAAAACCGAGGCCAAAGGTACAAAAGGATTGAAAACGGAGCTGAAACGGACATTTCCGGATCGACTCGACAACGTTTGTGCATTTAATAAAGTCAAGACGAAGTCAAAGTCAACCCCGGGATACGGCTTTAGAAAGAGCATAAAAAAACGAACCCGTACCCATTTTAGTGGGTCGGGTCAGCCCATTAGTATTTATTTACTAATTTAAAAAGCCCAACAATTCCTAGTAAAAGCCCAAAGTCTCTTTTATATACAATCGGGCCCAAATGCATATCCTGGCCCAAACACCACCTTAACAACCGTTAACTAGCCCAAACCATAACCCCTTAACCCCGTTAGCCTTAAAGGACTGTGAGTGTAAACCCTTTACACTCCTTGAGGGGCTATTTCTGTCAAATCCACAAAAACCTCAAGTTACAAGGACTAAGGCTGCTATATCACATTACACCTTGAGGGACCAAAATCGCCCTTTCCCCAAACTTTAACCCTGTTATACCCTGCACCCTTAAACCTATTTTCCCGCCTAAACCCATCACCATCACCACCCACGTGCTACTGTAGCACCATGCAACAAACAACCAAACCCTTCACCCCATCACTCTCACCAACTTAACCCCACACCACAAAACCCATTACCACCTTGGCAATCCCCACTCACCCCATTGGTTAAAGGGTTAAGACAACATAATGGATGGCTGTGATTGATTTGCTTGGAGCCAAAGGAAGATTAAAGGCCAGGATGAAGGCTTTGGTTTCCTCTCACAACAAAAACACAACTAACACAAGTTTTGAAGACACAGCTTATAAAAGAAAGAAAAAGACAGAAGTATAGATGAACTGAGGAGTAGATTAGTTTAATTTTAATGTCTTTTACTTTTATGTAATTTACATTCTGTCATTTAACTTTTAAGTCTTGTAACTTTTACTGTTTCAATGAAAATTTAAGTTTTATGAAAAAAAAATTGTCTTTTGAATTCTCTTAAATTGTTATCTGTGTTCTAGCTTATTTGTGTTTAAAATATGTTGAAACTTGCTTCTAGTTGCTTATTATGCTTGCTAAATACCTGGAATTGTGAACTATTGGTTTAAATCCTTTTATTCAGTTTTAAAGATTGATTTTTAAGAGTTAAAGGGGTGTTTGGTTTAACCAGGTTAATGGGTGAAAATGGGTCAAATTTACTTTTCTTTCTTAAAACCACTTTAAATTAGCTACAAATAGTGAGTAATGTTAGTTTCAAAAGTTTTTAAGTCCTAGAATTTAATTTTATGTCTTTTATAAAACTTGTATGAATCTGTCCTCATGTAGCTTTCTTATTTAGCTTACTTTAATTGCCATTCTAATTATTTGTTTTTAGTTGTCTTTTTTATGTGATATGAAGTTTTAAAATGGGGTTATGAGTTCTGCATACTCTGTTGGTTTGTTTTTAGACATTCTGTCAAATTGGTTTTCCATGTGACTAGTTTCAAATTGCTTAAATGTCTCTTTTCAATCCACAAAATAAATTAGTTATAGTTAGAATTAGGTTCTGATTTTGAGTATTCAAACAATTAGTAGCACAAACATGATCTGTTTTAGCTTTTTATGGATTTTGAAACCTTTTTAATAGCTCAAAAACTAGCCTGCAGTTTGGCTATTTTTTTCTATTTTCAAAACCTTTAAAAGATTAGCATACACTTAGTTAAAAGCCCTTTCTCATTTACCCTTTTTATAGCTTAATTGTGTTTCAAATTGCTTATTGTTTGCTGACTCATGTAACCCATAGGATAAGTTTTAAGAATTTATAAGCCATTTCTTCATAAGGATCCATCTTCAGGCTTAAAAATAAGCCCAAAGGTGCCTAGGGGGACTGTCTGGCTTATAGTTTTACCCCATTTGCTTATTTACTTTTCAGTACTTATATGTCCTTCTTATTGGCTTATTTGTGTTCATTATTGCTATTTAGATATAGATTAATGTCTGTTTTTGCTTATTTGTTCCCTTAGTTACTTATTAGCTCTAATAAGCCCTATAGTTTAAGCCCTTTAAGCCTTAGTTCATTTTTAGCATTCTGTCCCCTTGTCAGCTCAATTCTGGCTTATTTATAAGTTTTTAGACAAAGTTATTTTTATTAAAGTTGCTTGTTTACATGTAGTCTTTAAATTTTTGCAAAAAGTTTTAAAAAAATATATGTTTTTCAAAAAGGGAAGGCATGGGGGTCGAACCCATGACCTCCCCCTTTACAGCCAACACCTTACACACACCACACACGTCCAACTGCCCTAGGGTCTTTTTCAGGTTATACCCTACAACATTTATTATTTAAGGTAGTTTTTCAGTTTTAGCTTATTAATCTTATTTGCTTATTTACTGCTTATTTGTTAAGCCAATTTTCCAGCTTTTATTTTTCTTAAATCCAGCATAGTTAAATGTACTTTCTGTGAATTTTTCAGATTTTTCCACCTTAGTTTAGTATTTTTTATAATTAATTTAGATTAAAACAGTATTTAAATCATAAAAAATTATTAAAAAATCAAAAAAATAAAATTCTTTTTTTCAAAATTTTCTTTTATCATGTAGGACCTAGGAAAAATAAATTTGCATCCGTAGGGTTATTTTTGCAAAATTTTGTTTTTTAAAGAACGGATTCGGATCCCGGTTCTCGTTTTCGCGTTTTAAGTTTAATTGCCTTTATTTTTCTGTTCCCGTAGACTTAGGATTTCCTTTTATGCCTTATTTATGCTTCCCGTAGATTTTTAAGTTATTTAATTGCCTTTTTATGCTTTCCCGTAGTTTTAAGTTTAAATTCTCGTGCCTTTGCTTGTTTTTCCCGTAGTTTTTAAGTTTTCCCGTTGCCTTTTTATGTTTTTCCCGTAGATTTAGAAAACCCATTATAACTTTGTTATTCAAGCATCCAAAAGTCAAACCAATAACGTAACCGTCAATTTCACGCCTCGTCGGGGAAAAACGACCCGGGTCCGGTTTTAAACTTTGTGGACAACGAAGTGAGAGACCGATACTTCCGGTTACTATACTACTACTATTGATATTATCCTATTTATTATATATTTATATATTTATTTATATTTATATATATATAGTAAAAGGCGCTTTGTCAATATTCCATCATAAACCGATTTCTCTCAATAAAAAAAAAGCTGCAACGACCAAGACAGATAAAACAATTCTTTTATCACCATTACTCTTCCCCCTCCCCCCCATCCGCCAGCCAGAATCATTTTCTGTACACATTGTTGTTTTACTCATGAGTATGGAAATCAATCCGATGTTCAGAATCATTTGTGGAATTAAGCCGATGATCATGATCTTTTGGTTAATTCTAATAATGAAAATGATGATATGTTAGGATATGAATCCGAGAAGTATTCTGATGATGAAGATGCGGATGGAACCAACCATGCTGAAGATGTGAATGGAACAAACCATTCATATTTGAAACTAGTTAAGAGGGGCTATATAAGTTTCGCAGGGAATATGGAAAACCTGGTGGAATAAAGATCAAGGTAACCTTTGATGCGTTGAATAGGGTATCAGGGTTACACAGAGCACTGTTTTTGAGTTTTTTAGGAGATCTTGTTCGTGAGCAATAGTTATGAGATTCTCTCCTGGAAGGAAGGTCGATAAATAATTAAGAGGTAAACTATGGGATGAAAATCCACTGGTACAGATTAATAACTATTTTTTAACC
This sequence comes from Tanacetum coccineum, assembly GCA_026074375.1. Classification (NCBI taxonomy): domain Eukaryota; kingdom Viridiplantae; phylum Streptophyta; class Magnoliopsida; order Asterales; family Asteraceae; genus Tanacetum; species Tanacetum coccineum. Next base: position 19,605 of record BQNB010016980.1, on the reverse strand, counting down.
CAGTACTACATAAGTTTATCTATGCATTTACATTATGTGCAACTAATTAACAACATTGTGTTAATCTTTGCAGCGATATTTTGATGTTGACTTGACATTCAGATACTTGGTAATGCATCGTCTTGATAAACTGCTAAGGAATTTTAGAATGAAACTGAGAGAAAAATACATATTGCCCAACCTAAATACACCTTCAAAACTGAATGAACTCCCGACCAAGTATAGTGTAATTGTAAAAGCAGAAGAATAGGTCGAGTTTGTAAACTACACGACCACCGATGCATACAAGGTTTTAATTAGTCTTCTTTATTTAAGCCTATATGTCATTTCATAATAAGCAGCTGTAATCTTCTCAGCAGCTATAACAATCTAGCAGCATTAACTTTTCCAATGGCAGTCTTAACTTGAACTAGCAACAGTAACTTTTAATGGCGGAATTAACTCCCACTGGCAGCATTAACTGTATTGCCAGCAGTAGTAAACACAACATATATTTCATTGTAGTTCTCCAGCAGTACTAACTTTATACTGTCAGTACTAAGTTATACTAGCAGTAGTAATATATTAACTAGTAGTACTAACTATGTACTAGCAGTAGTAACATATTTACTCTAGCAGTACTAACCACTTGGTATCTTTTCCTTGAAGATCATCAGCAGCACTATCTTTACTTGAGCAACATTAATCTTTAACAGCATCAAGAAGGCTTTTAATCCTAACACTTGTGATTTTGTGTTTTTAGGAGAAATCAGCTAGGGGTAAAATGGCGCGTTCCAAAAAAGTTTATCATCATAAAATGGGACGAGGTGGATATGTTTTTGTGAAAGAGAAAATGGTAAGATTACATAATGTTTGTTTTACAAATTGAGAGATGAGTTTGAGAAATGAATCTGTTTACATTGCACAATTTGCACATTTGCATTTAATACCCTCATATTTTCGTTTATCTTGGTTTAACTTTACATGTGTATGCATTTGATGTTTATTAGATCGAAAATAAAGAAATTGAAGCAGATGAAGAACCCCCGCGTGGTATAATGTGGTTGAAAGGAAGGGTAAACAAAGACGGAGAATTTACAGATGAGCAGATCAGTGGGAGATAATCTTGTAAGTTTGACTACAAATTCTATTATTATGCTTATTTACGTTTAATAACCTATTTCCTATATTTTTGTGTAGAAAGAAGCTGATGACAAGATCAAGGAAGGAACCTTGAATCTTGATGATGGCACTGATGCCATGACAGTTGTGTTTGGTAAGGAAAAGGGAGGTTATGCAAGAGGAGTGGGAAGTGGAGTTACATACAAGAGGTATTTTCATCTTCCTCGAAGCAGACAAGCAACTGATGAAAGAATTGAGTTACTTCAAACTCAACTTGATAATAAGAGACGCGAGCGTCAACAAAAAGATGAATTGGTCAAGAAATTGTCCACCGAGATGACACAAAAAGATGTATTGGTCAATAAATTGTCCAATGAGATGACAGAAACAAAGGGAATGCTTAGTCAACTGATGAATCAGTTGGCTGCACAAGGGGTGCAGTTGAATTTGTCATCTCAATTGCAAGTAGCCTCAGATGTAAGCCATTTTTTATGTTGTTAACAATTTCATTTTCTAATGCTAACTCAGTCAAGTGTTGTTGTACGTGATAAAGATGCGAGAATTAAAAAGAAGTCTAATGGGCTTGTAACTTCGGAAAAGGTAATGGAAACAATGGTTTTGATTTTTGAATTTTACATACATGACTAATGTACCGTGTTTTATATATACATATAGGAACCTGTTAAAACTGTCGGACCTAAGAAAACGCCTAAGTCACGAAGAAACGGGTCTCAAGATTCCCAATCGCAAGGAAATGTGTCTCCAACACAAGAACTACCAACAGTATGTATTTCAACATGTGTCTTGTTATTCTTTTGTTTAAATAATTTCTGATATATACATGCAAAAATTCTTTTTTTAGGCATCTAAGTGCAAACTGTGGCACTTAAAGAAATCAAATATTGTTGCTTTGGGTACCGTATACAAGTCTGCGGGAAAACAAATGCTGCATAACCAAGCACTCCCAAATGATTGCTACAAAGTGTCAATTGATTCATCGTTAGTGGATGCAGCATGCATACCGGACGTAGGAAATAATGGGTTAAAAACAGTTAAGGATGGCGTAGGTGGTTTCTTTGCATGGCCAAAGAATCAAGTTGTTCTTGATGAGGAGGTACATACATGTGTTTTTTCAACCTACATATATATAATTCTTCATATTTAATTCAATGTTTGATACAAGCGTTTTTTGTTTACTGCAGGTTACACCACCAACTACGATACAAAAGATTAGTGATTACAATTCTGCACCAAAATTACAATCGAAGCGCAAAAGTTATGTCTCTCGTGAAACCATGCAACGGCAAGCTAGGACGGGGAAGAGTCATAAGTCTTTAAATTATGGTAGTTGAGAATTTGATTATGTACGACATTACAATTGTATATTTGGTTCAGTTATATACATTCGAGTTTTATTCAATTTGAAATTGCTTTTTGTTTTTAATTCTGTTATATATATATATATATATATATATATATATAATGACACAAATTATTGATTTGTTATATGTGACTAAAAGATGCACTCACATAATATGGTCACGCTTATCAACATTATTGGTCACTCTTTATTTAATTCGATGTGTGACTAAATATTACAAAATGCCACACAAACTAAAAATTCATGTGACCATTGGATGAACAATAGTCACACAAAATACACATTCACTTGACTTTAAACAACATATGGTCACACTTATTAACACTTTTGGCCACTTTTGGTTAACTTGTATGTGACTAAATTAAAATAACAAAAAAAACATAGCTTTGTGTGACTAAATATTATAAATTGCCACACATACTTAAAAATCAATGTGACATTGAAGGAACAATGTCACAACAAATAAATACACATTCACTTGACTTTAAACAACTTTATGGTCACACTTATTAACACTTTTGGCCCTTTTGGTGAATTGTATGTGGCTAGATAAACAAAAAACAAGCGTTGTTGTGATCTAATGTTACAAATTTTGCCACACCACACTTAAAAATCATTGTGACCATTGAATGAAAACAATAGTCACACAAAATACACATTACTTGACTTTTAACTACATATGTCAACACTTATTTTACACTTTTTGGCCACTTTTGGGTAACTGTATGTGACTAAAATTAAAATAAACATGTTTGTGTGACTAAATATTCCAAAAAGAACACACAAACGTAAAATTCTTATGAACATTGGATGAACAATAGTCCCACAAAATACACATTTCATTGACTTTAAAAACAACATTGGTCACACTTATTATCACCTTTTGCACTGTGTTTAACTTGTATGTTTTTTTTTGCTAAATTAAAAAAAAAACATGATTTTTGTGACAAAATTTTACAAAACGCCCAACAAACTTAAAATTCATGTGGTCTATTGGTTTGAAACTATAGTCACACAAAATACACATTTCTTTAGTTTACAAAGCATATGGTCGCACTTATTAACACTTTTAGCCACTTTTGTGTTTTAAAACTTGTGAGGTGACTAAATTCCAAAATAAACATGCTTTGTGTGGACTAAATATTACAAAAGGCCACACATAATCTAAAAATATTCATGTGACCATTGGATATGATAAATACGTCACCTAAAGATACACATTTACTTGATTTTAAAAAGCATATGGTCACACTTATTAACACTTTTGGCCACTTTTTTTTAAATTATATGTGACTAGCTCAAAAAAACAACACCCGTTGTGTGACTAAATCATCACAAACGTCACATTTATTATATATTCATGTGGCCACAGGACGGGAAATAGTCACACAAAATACACAATTACTTAAATAAATCATCTCAAATGTCACATATATTATATTTTTATGTGGCCAAAGGACGAACAATAGTTACTCTCAAAAACCATTCGTGTGACTATAAAGTGTTTACGGTCACTAATACTGATTAATCCAACAAAACTTGTGCCTAATTTGTCACACATATTCGGGTTTTGGTCACTCTTTTTCAATGGAAATAGCCACGAACTCCCTAACGTCATTGTATGTGACCTACAGTGGCGCGACCTTTAGTGACAAACACCCAAAAAAACATGTGTGACCATATGTATATCGTCACACATTTTTAGAGTGACCAATACCAGTTTTTATACCCGTGTGAATCAAACAAGCTTTGGTAAGTCAACTTCAAGTGTTCATTCTCCTTAATTAATGACTCCACTCGATGTTCCAACTCAATATTTTTAGTATCAATCTCATCAAAATTGACCTTAACTTTGACTTCATCACATTCATTAGTCTCAACTCTTGACCGTTGAACCGACTCAAACAAATCTTTATAAGTCTGTTTCAAATGAGCATTCTCGATTTGTAATGATGCCATAAAATTCTCATTTTCTTTTTGCAATATTTTCAAAGAATTATTTTCTCGAGACTTGTGCTGAAGTGCGACATCAAAAGCAATACTCTTTGCCTCAAATTTTGACAAATCTTTTTCCAATTCAACAATTCTTTTTGACAATTCCTGTGTGACTTCAAATGCATCATTACAAACCGTATCGGCTTTTTTACTCTCATTTGAAACATCTTTTGACTCTTTTGAAATTCTTTTAATTTCATCATGTAAATCCTTATTCCTTATTTCCACATAAGAGGTTATGACAAGATTCTTGACATCTGCAGCTAAGGATGCTTCCAAGAGTCGATCTTTTAAAAACTCATTTTGTTTGAGAGTTTCATCAAGATTATTTTCCACTGAAACAAAAACATCTTTCATTTCTTTTACATCTCTTTTAAATCGATTTTGAAAGATTTCAAAATAGACATGCCATTCTCGAAGAATTAATTTCGCTTCTACACAAATATCGATTAATCGAAGTTCTTCTAGAGACGTATAGAAAATGCTTGTTCGTTTAGAATTCTTTTCTAGTAACTACAAACAATTTTTTGAAAACATTTTCTATTTCATTCAAATCCACAAGCATTGGATTTGCACTAGGCATTGATGCCATGCTTGGTTTTATCTCAGAAGAAAATTCTTTAGAAGATATAAAAGATGATGGAAAATATGTTTGTTCAACATAAGGTTCTTTTTGTGGAACAAAATCATCATAAAGTTTGTTCAATTTTCTATAATCGATTGGTTTTATCTTTAACTCTTGAACTTTTTCATCTTTTTGAAACTCGTTCATTGTTAATCGACTCTTTTTAGCATCCTCAAGAGTTTCCTCAGAATCAAACACATGCAGTTGTTCATTCTTATCACAAAGTTCATAAGCATGATACAACTTAGGAATTTTAGCATAAGCTTGTGAAAGAACATAATGACCGTTATATCCCAATCCCGACTTACGTAAGTTGTTCTGAAAAGCTTTTTGTTCATTTGTAAGCAACCGAAGTGTTTCAGTTGATTTTCCCATTTTACAAACAACATTTTCAAGATCTTTGTTTTTAGCTTGTAACTGAAGAATGTCATTAAAATAGTTTTCCTCTTTGTCTCGCTGTGTTTGTTTGAAAATCGTTTGTGTCTTTTGATATTCCTCTTTTTGTCTTTTATATTCAATAATAGCAAAATCCAATTTATCACATTGTTGTTTTAGATCTCGAATGATATCTCGATCACGAATAAATTGTAACTGAGCCTCCTTAGCTAATCGTCTTGCTTTTCGATCAGCCTCAATATATTCGTTATAATAGTTAGTTTTGTTCTCATTTGATTCCATTTTTCTGATTTAGCACAACGAACCCAAGAAATTTTCAACACAAACCCAAAAATTCAAACCAAATTATCAATCAAACCAAATCACACACAAGCTATCAGATCTACACAAACTAAATCAATTACTAAATTTAATCCGAGCACTAACAAACTTGAACTCAAAACTTCAATCAATTTTGAACGTGATGTAGACAAAAACAAATTTGAGCGTTTGCTGAGTTTGAGTCCTAGTTTATGTTTCCGAGTTTAGTTTCTGAGTTTGGATCTGGATCTGTGATGAAAACTCTATTGTGTTTTAGATCTTTAAAGTTCTCTTAAGTTCTTATTAAGCACACAAATATGAAACTGAGATCTAAGTTTTCTATTCCGAAATCGAGTTTTGTCGAGTTTGTTTTCGAGTTTTGTCGAGTTTGTTTTCGAGTTTTGTCGCGTTTTCTCAAAAACTTGTCAACTGAAAATCGTTACCGAGTTTTGACTGTTGACCCAAAAGTCAAACCTTTATAAAATCAGTTATAGTTTCGAGTTTGTTGTGATGAGGTTAGGATTCGTTGGAATTCTTTTCCTTGTTGCGAAAATTAGTGTTCCGAGTTTGAACGGTTTTTGATTCTGAGTTTTATGAAAATAGATATAAATCAAAAATAGATCTGTTGAATTTGATATGACGAATTTTCCAAAAATGATGATGAAAATTGTGTGTTCCGAGTTTGATGATTATATTCTTTTGTGTGTTATATTCTTTTGTTTCTGAGTTTGTTATACACACAGATCTGGATAGATCTAGATCTAACAAACTTTGACCAGTCAACTTGACCTTTGACTACCGAGTTTGACCAGTTCTAACAAACTTTGACCAGGTGTAACAAACTTTGACCAGTCAATTGCTTCTGAATTTGAGAATTGAAAATGCTTTTTACTGAATTTGACTTACAAAAACTGCTGAATATATAAAAAAATAGGTACAAATTAGCAGATTTTGAACTAATTTGGCCACGATTCTTACGATAAAACCGTAAGCAATCAATCTCGATAAAACCGAGATTAGCAAAATAAGCACAAAATAAGCTCTAAAAACAGAATAAGCACATGTATGAAACTGTTTTTGACTTTTTGACTAGAATCTTAGCACGAAAAAGCAAATTCAGCAATTCATCAATAAACTCGAAATAAGCTAAAAACTCGAAATAAGCAAATTCAGCAATTAAAGACACGAAAACTAGAATAAGCACAGCTGATCAGGACCGAATAAGCTCAAAATAAGCAAAAACGAACAGAAAAAGCTCAAAATAAGCTTACACAATAAGCTGCTCGAATAAGCAGTCCGAATAAGCTCTCCTAAACAACACTAAATCGCTCCCTGCTACTCTGATACCACTTGTTAGGTCTTGAATTTAGGATCAATAAGCAATAAAGTGTGTGTTTAGGTGTTGTGTGTGTGTTTATTCTAGAGAGAGAAAGATTAGAGAAGGATAGAAAGTAGAGAGAGAAAGAGGGAGGGGGAGGATTAGAGAAAAGATAAGAATGAGATTAGAAGACACCACCACTAATGAGGTGGTGATGGGGTATTTATACCCAATTACAAGGAAGAGCAAGGAGCTCTTGTTTCTTAGCTTTTAGCTATTTGTCTAGTCTCGTGACTTTATTTAAGTCACGAGCCTATCACCTAACCTATTACACCATATTATTTCTCTATTTATTACAAGACTTTTATCTCAATAAGATCGTCACTTTTATCATTCCTAACAGGTTTGATGAAAGCCAAGGGTGGCAATACCCTAAAGATCTTATTACTCTTTGAAGATAAACAAGATGAACTTAACTCTTATCTTTAAGTGAGTTTATTCGGGATAATTCGATAAAGAAAAATGGCGGGACAAAAGTGTCTTTCTAATTAAATTCCACCTAAGTATGAGTTGGTGAAAGATGTGAATAGTTGGCAGAACTAATCACAAAAGTATGGGCGAGTAGTTACCAAGAATGGACGTGCATTAAATGCAGTTATACTTCACCACTGGATTATTAACACATCTCAACTACCCCCACTAAGGGATCAACCTCGTATCATTATAAATAGGGAATGTATTTAGTAGTAAATGCTATCACTTATTATTGTTGTCGTTATTATAGAGCATTTACAACTTTATCGAACTTACACAATAGTCGGTTGATCCTATCAGCGAGTCTATATAAGTTAACTTGTAAACTTGATAATCTATCAAGTTTACTTGTTCAAAGAGTAATCTTACATTGTCATTCAACAAGTGTGATTCATAACACTTTGTAATACTTCGATTCATATCAATAAACACTAGTACAAAAACTGGATTTCGTCACACATGCTGTTTTTTGAACGGCCACATAATCAGATATTTATGTGACTAAATGTACGAGAATAAATTAAACAGCCACACTTGAACTCATTTTGTGTGACCATTTCGGAATTTCATTGTCACACATTTGAATATTTATGTGACTGGAGGTAACTGGTAATTTTTTGTTGATTATTTAGTCACTTATAATTTGGGACGTGTGACAGATACAACTAAGTTTGAAACATTAGTCACACTATATATATACATATGTGACAAATATATGTCACACAATTGAATAGTGTGACCAAAACCCATATATGGTCACATGAAGTAATTGTGTATGTGGCTAAATCATATAGTCAAGTTTGTCACACATTATTTAAGTGTAGTCACAATTCGATACATATGGTCACACATTTCTGATAACTTATGTAATTTTGAGGGGTTAGATATGGGATTTTATAGTCTATCTAGTTTGAGTCTAATTTGATATTCACTGCATGAATTGAGTTCAGACTATTAGTTTGAGTCTAATTTGATGTTGAACCCAATCCTAGATCGATTCCTTAGCTTGTAAAGAGTATGTTACCTTGGATAAATCCAAACTAACAATGATAGAAACTTTGTTAATACTAAAGAGTATGCGGAATCTACTCTTCAATACTTTAGAAGAATCAATGAAACAGTAACAATGAATGAACAATAAGAATAACAAAAAGCTCCAATATATTAATACGATCACTCTTAATAGTGATAGGGTTTACAAACAACCTTGAAGCTCTAACTATGAATTCAACTATATGAATGAGATCTCTATTTGATACGTGCTAAACTAGATACCCTAGGGTCTCCTTTTATACACCAAGGAACCCTAATAGGTTTACAAAACGTATTACTAATCAAAGCTTATCTCTTCCTATTCGATCTCATCCATAACTGATAAGCAGTACTAACTGATACATAACAGCACTAACTTATACAAAACAGTACTAACATACTAACAGTACTAACTTACAAAGACAGTATTAATATTTACTCTAACAGCACTAACTACTTGGAGTAAATTCTTCAAAACTTCAGCAGCAGCAAAATCTTCAACTAGCAGCACTAATCTTTAACTGACAGTAGTAACTCTGAACCAACAGCAGAAACTCCAAAACTAATATGAAGCCTTTAAATCCCAACAATCCCCCCCTAAACTTGATATTTACCTTGTTAATCATCAAGTTTCTTCATATGCAACATCTTGATCATGAGGAGGATGTATCCAAACACATCTTTACTTCACATTTCATCTATCTGCTTCTGAATAAACCTAAGTAAGTCAAAAGCAGCTTCACTTTCAGATTCAGCTGTCAATCTCAAAACTAACATCTTCTCAAGAGTTTCTTTTGTAAGTGGATACTTTCTTTCTGCTAGCATGTGAAACTCAGTACCATCTTCTAGCATCAAAATATGAACTCCACAGTTTTCATACAAATTCCAGCTTTTAAGAATCCAATCTTCTTGATTCTTCCAGAGTTCATCAACTGCATTTGCCTCAAACATAGTCTTTAAGTCACCCCACAAAATTAGAACAATTCCCTCGGGAGTTGTTGTTTCAAATCTCTGCATCACTAGACTATGTAACTTAAGAAAGTCCATCCTATCAAACCTTGAAACCATTTCAGTGAAAGTCTTGATATATCTTGAACTTCCATCAGCTCTAAAAACTCTGTAATAGTCATGAGGTTGTCCATATCTATCATCATGATAAAATTCAGGCTTCCAGTCAACAATTTGATACCTCTTGTCAAGAACTTCATAATTAATTGCTTCTTCTTCATTAGGAACTATACTCAAAAAAGTTTTTAGTTGTTCTTCCTCTTTAATATCAGCATCAGTCTTTTGCTTTTTAGAGCTCCTCTTCATCCGAATCCTTTTCTTTCTCTTATTTGTACTGTTCGCATCTTTATTACTGCTTTCCTTTTCAGCTTTAGTGTTCAGCTCTTTAATCCTCCTTTCATCTTCTTCAGATCCAATAGGAACAAAAGTATCTACCAGCTCCTTTTCCTTATTGTAAAGACCCTGAATCTCTTTAAAATCTCTATTCTTTAGTTGAGCATGAGTAAACCTACCTGTATTCTTTAGATAATTCATCATTAGGTTTCTTAACTGTGACTTTGTAGGTGGTTTGCTCCTTATAGCCTCAGCTCTTTCTACTGCCAACTGTTTCTTCTTATTCTTAATGAATTCTGCTAGCATTCTTGCCCTATCTTCAACAGTGTACTTTTCATGCTCATCAAGAGTCATTCCAGAAACTAATTCCTGATCAGCATAAATCTGTGCTTGAATAGCATCATATAATTCAGCAATAGTAGTCATAGAAGCTTCTTCTTGTCTTTTGGCTTCTTCTTCCAGTTCAACCTGAATCTTATCATGAAGATCTTTATCAACTTGTTCATCATGTGCAATTTGATCCTTTATTTTCACTGGCTTTTCAGATTCAATCATTATTGCTTTGCCTTTGGAAGAACTTATGAATGAAACTGCTGTTTTCTGTGTAACTGAAGGCTCTTGAATTGTAATCCCTTTATCCTTTGGTTTTGTAGTTGTAACTGTTGTAGCAGAGTTTAAAATAGGGAGAATTGTTGTCACACCCTGCCAAGGCGGAAACGCGAGGCGTAAACAAGAATGGATATCATCACAACACATGGTGTCTATATAGAGAATACTAAAATGAAAACTAAAGTAAAGCAAAGACACAAAGTGTCATAACAATACCCAAAACCTAATGGTGTCTTTATTAATGAGAAAGAGGTCTCGTCAATAAATGACATGCAAAACATAATCCAAACAATTCATGCAAACACATTTATTCAAACAGAAAGCATAAATAAACTCCAAGCATCCTACGGTCTCTTCTAGCCACTTCGCTCTATCTTAGCACCATTAAGCTCACCTGAAAATGATGCTTAAAACGTCAACATAAAGTTGAGCGAGAATCATAGGTTTACGACATACAACAATATCCAAAATAAACTTTCAATTAGCTGTTGCAATTACCAAAACAATTCATGACAACAATTAACAACAACAGGACGGAACGTGCCCACGATCCACAATCATATCAACTACATATGTGCGCTACATGGCCTCATATTAGCTCACGCAGTCTTACCACTGTCACACCTCGTTTTGCATATTAGGATCCACAATACCAAACATATCATACACTGGGTAGGCGTACCCATCCGATCCCATATCACAACACTGAGTAGGCGTACTCATCCGATCCAATACACATAACTACAGCAAGCTTAAAAACATTTTAACACGACAACAAGACAAGCATCATTCTCACCCCAAAATAACATAAGAAAAAGGGGCTATGAAACTCACCTTTGCTTAGCTTTCCAAAAGATTCCAACAAAAAGCTTCGCAAACAACTAGAACAAATCTAAACAACAAAATAATGCGTGTTACACGCTACTAAACCAAAAGCTTAATGCACATGTAACAATTAAACCTTGGTTTTTATAAAACAAGTTGTACATCTAATGTTTATGCATTATGGAGAACACAAAAGTACAAGATTTAGAAGGATTTGATGACTTACAAAAATGAATGGTTTGAAGGATGATTAAGACTTTACACAAACCAAACGTTGTGTTCTAAATACCTAATAACAATACGAACCAACTCGAATATAATATCTTCAAATGGTTTTGATCAAAGATTGAAAAAGTATGGATTTGTATGTGTGTTTGTTGGCATCGGTTATAAGCAAGAGAGAAGAAGTTAGAGCTCAAAGTTTAGTGTGTGTGTATTTGTGAGAGAATGAGTATGAATAAAATGAACCTAGACATGAGTACATATGCATTTCAAATTTTTGGCATCTAATGAGTGTGTGTGGTTGGCAATTTCGGACACATTCTAAGGGGGACCAATTTGATCATAACTTATTAGCTCATGCAAGGTGACAAGAATTTGAATTATCTAGATATTTCCCATGCACATTCAAACTAGTTATAATTCACGGATCACGCAATTACTGAAAACGCGTAAAAACTTTACGAAAAATTCTAAAAATTTAAATATCACTTTAAAATGTAAAAATGCGGCTAATGCCAAAAGACTACGATAAATTGCAACCCAGAACGCTTTCGGTACGACTTCTCAGATAAACGCGGGACAGCTTCCCGGTTAAACGTAAAATTTATGCGGAACTTATAAAATTCAAAATATTGAACGGAAACCACTAAAATACTGATCAGAAATTTACGGGTTGTGACAGTTGACTCTTTAAAATATAACGTTTTCAAGCTTCAAGATGAAGCATTGAATTTCTCAAAAACTCAAAAAGAGTAGCATCGTTTTGGATGATATGTTAATTCGTCAAAAGTTGTCCCAAGATAAGGACGGTCTTGGATTTTCAAAAATTGAGAAAACCACTTCCGTAAGTTTAAAAAACCAATAGTGTTTGTAAAAGAAAGTCAAAACGGAAATTCCTCAAATAGCTTTGTTAAACCCATTGGTCCTCAAACTCGTCTTGTAAACACTCGAGGTATCTAAACGCCCATAACAAAACTTAAATCCACCATTCAAGGACATCATCTGGTTTCATGTAATGTACTTGGATACACTCAAACTCATGTTGACCAAAGACCTCTATTACTCACTCCTAATATGAGACCTTCCACCTCATACAACCGAAGACCCTCTTTTCAAAACAACCATTCCTCTGAAAGAAGAATTTCTTATAATAATCAAAGGTCTTTGTCGTATCAACATAACACCTCCCAAAGGAGAGTAAAATCCTACCCAAATTAAAGACTAAAAACACCTTAGAGCGTTGGATCAAACTTTCAAAACCTCCATGATTTTCAAAATAATATTTGGTCCGCGTTCTCGAGGTACGGTCTACATAAACTATGTGCATTACTTCAATACCTAAGAATGGTTAACTTGGGCATCATATTTACTAACCACAACGAACCCAAGAAACAATGGGGTACCACGACCTTGAATTAATATTTTCCTGTAGGTGTGTCTTAAATGCGATATACTACCAGAAAGATTGGATTATGGATAGTGGTTGCACTAAGCACATGATCGGGAATAGAAGATTGTTTACTTCGTACAAGGCGTATGATGGTGGACATGTCGTATTTGGGAGCAACCTAAAGGGCAAGGTCGTTAGTGGAAGTAATATTTCTTATGACTCCATTACAATTACCAATGTTGAGTGATTGAAGCTAAAACTATATATATAATATATAATAAAATATATATAATAAGTATAATCCAAAAACAATCAATGAAACCGAGAAGTAGTATAGAATGTTCCCGGGTCGTTTATCCCCAACGAGGTTGTGCTGGAGAATCGATACAGTCGGAAAATTAGAGTTTGAATGAGATTAATGATTTGAGAGTGTAAAAATCTAAATTAATCAATAACAAGCAAAAACGATTGAGAAAAACCTAAAAATGAAAGCTAAATAACTTAAATCCTAAAACGGGCACGAAAAACGAGGGTCAAAAACCTAAATTTTGCAAATTAAACCCTAAAACAAATTTAAAAGCTAAAATAGATTCTAAATGACAAATAACGAAGTTTTAAAAAAACTAGACTAAAAACGGAGGTCGTTTGACCCAAAAACGAGTCAAGACAAGAACCGTACCCGAGACCCGTTCTTTAAAAATCAAAAGTTTGCAAAATTAACCCTACGAAAGTTTTTCTATTTTTCCTACGTAAAATATGACTAAAGAAAATTTCCTAAAAAAGAAAAATATTTTTTTGATAATTTTTGTATTTTTTATGAATTTTTAAAACTTTTAAAGAAATTAAATTATAAAAAATACTAAACTATTTTTAAAAATTCTGAAAAAATTACTAAAATTGCTTTACCCTAAAACTATCCTAAGAAAAATAAGAAACCCGAAATTCGGCTTATAAATAAGCTGAAAATAAGCTTAAACGAGCTTATAGCTAAAAGGGGCCAAACACCCTTAAATACCAAGGTGCCCAAGGGTCTAACAGAAAAGACCCAAGGGCACAGCGGTAGGAGTGTTTATAAAAGGAGGGTGTATTGAGGGTTGAGACCCGGGTTCGAGTCTTGCTCACCCGGGTTTCCTCTTATCTCCCTCCTTTTTTTTAGAAAAACTTTTTACACAAACTTAATAAGCACATGGGGCTTATCATTTTTCATAACTACAACTTTTTGTGAGTGCTTATAAATAAGCTGGAAAAAGGGCTTTTTGATGGCAGTTTGCTTAATTTGAGCTTAAAGGCACAAGTGCTTTTCTTAATGGCTTTTTGGACAAATAAGCAAAGAAAGTGGGAAAATAAGCAAACACAACTTAACACACAAACATAATGAACTACTAGGAACAAAAAATAAGCAAATGAAATAAGCCCAATAAGCCAAAAATTGGCTTAAACCCTCAGCAGTACTAACTTAAGAGTTAGTACTGCTAGAGTGAATTTTAAGTCTGCTAGGCTTGTTAAGGGGCAAGATAAGCTAAGAAACAAAGTAATAAACAATACAGATAAGTATCTAAACTAAATAAGCCTAAGAAAAACAAAAATGAGCTAAAGGAATAAGCTAAGCTAAGCAAAAATGACAGAATACTAAAATCCTAAGGACAAAGAAACTAGGCTAGACTAAGGGAGCTTAAAATGAAAAATAAGCTAAGGCAAGGGAAAACTTAATCCTAATAAGCAACTACAACTAAAATAAGCTAAGAAAATCAGCCAGAAAAGCCAAAAGACTAAAATAAGCCACAATCCTAATTCTGAGTTCAAAACAGTTAAAATGGCACTTTTGGCTTAAAATTAAGCAATCTAGGGGGGACTAAGGCTTAAGGCTACTAGAGCTTATCAATGGACCTAAGGGCAATCTAAAAAGCTAAAAAGAACTAAGGGCTTAAGGACAAATAAGCTAGAAAAGTGGGCTTGAAAAGGGTGTCTAGCACCAGGGGAAATGAACTAAAAAAAAGGGGCTTATTTTGACAGCTTAAAATAAGCTGTCAAATAAGCTCAAAATGAAAAATAAATGGTAAACAGATTAAAAGGGGCTTATGAAGAGCTTATATTCAAAATTTCATTTGCTAAAAACAATTTAAACCTGCTGGTTTTTGTTTTTGAAAAAGAGCTTTTTCTTTTACTAAAAGATGACACCAAATTTTTGGCAGTTTTGACTTAGGTAAACAAATGACTCAAAACACTTTTAAAAACTTGTTTAGACACTCAAATAAGGATTCAAAACAAAGGTAAAAAGGGACTTTACACAGCTTAATCAAATAAGCTGTGTAAAGTGTCTTTTGACTTAACAAATTTTTAGCTAACTTTGACACAACTTAAAACTACACTTTTTGCTTACAACAAACAGAAAACAAGCTTAAATGAGCTTAACGTACTTAGCCAAAGATGGCCAAGTGACACCAACCCATGACATTAACATTTTGACCCATTTTGGGCTTAACCCAAACACCCTTTTATCTTTTTAAAAACGAATTTAACACTTTTAATCACTGCTTTAAGCACACATTTTTAAAGACAAGTATTAAACAAGGATGGTTAAGCACTAAAATATAAAAAAGCAAAAGCAAATAAGCACAAAGTGACATAAATAAGCTGAAAATAAGCTGAAAATAAGCTATGCTACAGTAGTTTTAAGCAAAAATTTAAAAAGGAGTATACCTTGACTCCTTGCTCAAAACAGGAGTGTATCCAACCTAAATAAGCTCTAAAACCTACCCAAGCTTATAAATAAGCTAAACTAAGCAACCCAATGAGCCATCCAAGTTTGCTCATTCATCCATGGCTTAATCAAACAGTAACTTTTTTTTCTTTTAATTTTTCTTGGTATCTTGTATCAAAGTTTGAAAACAGATTATAAAGTGGCTTATATTAAGAGCTTATATGATTTTTAAAGAAACCAAAGTTGAGATAAAAACTTAGAACACAATGTGAAAGGTAAACTGAATTTTCATTAAACTAAAAAGAGTACAAGTACATAAAAGTAAATTAAGTTAAAAACTAAACTGAACTAAAAACTACACACATTGCCACAATGGCTTACAAGCTTTTTATATAGACGAGCTAGGGTTTGGACTTTGGTCTTTTTCTTCTCTCTTCACTTGTGTGCTTCTTTGTAGAGACATAAACAGCTCTTTGTGCTTGTTGTGAGTGTGTAAACACAAGTCTAATCCTGGCCCTTGGTTTTTCTTGTTGCCCACTCAAATTTATCTCAACCTTTGATCGAATTGTGGGTTTTTGGATTGCCACCGTGGACAAGGACCATGTGGGGGGTGGGGTTTATGAGAGTGAAGGGTTTGGATGGACATGGGGAGGTCAACGAGGTGGAAAGTGACAGGAGGTGGGGTTATAAGTTTTGGCGGGGAAACTTTGTAGAAGATGTACAGTGTTTTAAAAACGGGGTGAGGGTTTGTGGTTTTGTCAAAAATGGTCCCTGAGGGTGTATGTGTTTATTTCAGTTTAAGTCCAAGTGGGGGAAAGTTTAGGGATTAGGCAAGAATGGTCCCTCAAGGTGATACTTGTTATTTCACCACAAGTCCTTGTGGTGTATGACTTTTGAGGGTTGGCAGAAATAGCCCATGTGGTATTTCTTTGGTGAGTTGGCAGTTTTAGCCCTTGCAAGTATTTTCTTCTTTTCCTTCATTAAATAAGTTAGGGACTTGGCAATTTTGGCCCCTAAGCTTATTTTTCTTCACTTTATGGCTTTGAGTTTGACTTTGGATTTGTCGGGGTTGACTTTGGTTGACTTTTTCACACTTGGGCTTTGTCTTGACTTTGTCTTTACCACACTTTTCCATTCCGTGTCCGGTTTTGTCGTTTTGGCTTTGTTTTTCGTCCTTTTCTTAGATATCCGTTCCTGCACAACATAATTAGCAAAACAAGCATATATTTGGCATTTTAAGTCCGTTTTTGGTTATTTTAACTTGTTTTTAAAGGTAAAAGGTATGTGTAATTAAACACATACCAAAAATCCCCCATACTAAGGTATTGCCGTGTCCTCACGCAATGCTATGAAGTAAGCATTTAGAAAACTAAGAATCTCAATCACCCTCGACTAATAACCTTGAAAAGTAGCTAAGTGTTCATCGATTACCAAGCTTCATTAGTAGGCAATCTGATCATGGAATTTTGATATGTGCAGATGTTTTGGCACTTACCAACGAAAGGGGAGATCAGAAGCTTGTTAATTGCAGACATATATCATTCATTGTCTAAATCAAGCACCATTTGCATTGAACCCAAATAGAAAACATGAACCTGATATTATTAACTATCTAATCTTCAAAGCAATAATATACCAACAGGATGTGACCACGAAAAATAACATCGCAAAGACTTGAAAGCCACCTCAAAATCTACAGTGCTTGTCGAGGAGGGCACATGTAAATGCACAAAAGAGATAATTACTATTTTTATTTTCTTCGGAAACTACAACTGAAGTTTCATAGCTGAGTAAGTACATGTCTATCTAGACAATCAACTTCTTAACGTATCTAATAATTGTTGAACATAATAAATAGGGAGTGTTTGAGTCAGCTTATTTATCCGCCTTATTTGCATATAGGAAAAGCCAATAAGCTCACTCTTTCGAGCTTATGGCGCTATCAACTAAAGCTTATTGGCATACGCCAATACACTTATACTCATATATATAATCTCTAGTGAGTCAGCTCGTTGACTTCTCCGATATCAAAATAATATCACAAACTTTACATAAAGACAACTAATTAAAGAACGTTTAGCAATCCCAAACATACCTGTATGCTTTTAAACGCTTATGACACACCTGCATGTCAGCAAGCGACCTCTTGCCAAATCCCGTTTCCTGCAGTCCACCCAAAAATTAACTATCAGAACCACTAAAAATAAACTTAACAATCAATAAACCATCTAATAAGTTTTCACTAAAGAAAAAAGCCATAAAATATGCCATAATCATAACCATCAGCACCACTGCAATCGAATGAAACCCTTACATCGAATATTATTCTTTCAATCTCGAAATAAAGCAGTGTCTGAGTGATCTTTCCAGATTCTTTGAGGCGGTGAGGCGATGGAGATGAAGAATGGAAGAGATGGGCGGTGGGTAGATATGAGGAGAAAGGTCTGGAAGAAGAAGCGAAGATATTTTTTACCTAGTCACTTAAAACTGAAACCGCATCAGTTTAGTGCAATAGTGCTCATATGCGTCTAAATAACTTATCTTTCATATTAAAAGAAACAAAAGAGTTGTATTGGTATTATAAACTCACTGAAATAAAATGAAACTTTGTGCATGCATACCTTTGTATGATCGACTTCTCTAAATAGAAGACCCTTGACATTCAAACACCCCGATACCATCCAAAGAGGTCTGTTCATCAGGTCCACATACCGGACGGAGTGTACATTGTCTTTTGAAGGGAACATCCTCCTCAATATCATGACTAATACCGCTAACAACATGAGCACTCCCTGAGATATAACACCTGACACTGTTAGAACCCCCATATTTTCGGCACATGTCTACTATTATCCGTACTATAAATTACAGTAATTTAACACATACACATAAGCTCAAAGTGATAAGTTCATATGCAATAAAAAAATGATCTTATTGACTAACAAAATCTTCAATAAGCTCAAAAACATAAGATGGATTTTAGTGCCTAATTTTTTTAAGCAAACCAACTAATGAAAAAAAATGTTATACGTATATCAGATTGAAAATTTTGAAAGAAAAAAAAGTTAACCAAATGGCTTATTATTGAGTTTTTATACAACCATTTTATAGCAGTTAATTTATTCAAATCAATATATATAACATATGTGCACAAAAATTAAACGTACCTAATATACAAAATGCAAACCCATTCCAATTCAAATAAACAGGCCAAAAAAAATACCTGCTGATTTTTTTTGTACATACCGCCATGCAATTGAAGATCCGGCCGCTTATTTCGACGGTCAAGATTCATGTCACCGGTTGTTCATCATCTTGATTTACTAAAACTTCATATGTTTTACTGTAGATTTTGAGAGAGAGAAGATGAGTTAGATCACATGTGTGTGCGTTTTTTGTTCGATGATAACAACTGAAAAAGGGAAGAAGAAGGCCAGGGCAGGCTAAGAATTGGCCGGGTCAACACGGGTCATGGACACCCGTCGGGTCAGGCGGGTACAAACCGCTGGTCAGCCGGAGTTCCTGATGGTTGTTTATATTTATAATTATTGTTGGGCCAATTATAATGGGCTTATGGACCAAAAATCTTGAAAAAAACCCAAAAAGCAATCACCTTTATGATCAATTTTATAAAGTGCAAGATACCCATTAAAGAATCTTGAAAAGGGTATGGCCCAATTTGATTAAAATTTCATTTCCCCAAAATTCAATTTCATTATAATTTTATAAACTAAAAGATACCCATTAAGCAAATTAAAGAAAAATGCAGCGTTTGAAATCATTATCAGTATTGAAAAGGTTGAAATGCAGTAACAGTTATTGTTTTTACACAACT
>BQNB010016979.1:0-70737 GCA_026074375.1 Tanacetum coccineum | reverse complement strand
AAAGCAAAAATGCTCAAAGAGCTTATCAACAGCTCTGGCTTATCATTGATAAGCCAATATAAGTCCTTGGAAGCTCTTCCATTGTTATCTTCCCTTCTAAAAGCTTCTAAATCCAAAATTCCAAGGTTTTAAACTGTTTTTTAAAGTTAAAGTAGATTAAATGACTATTTAAGCTCAATCACAAGCTTATAGACTTGTGAGAGCTTATAAGAGCTTATGAATCCTTACACTATCACTAGAGCTTATATAGAGCTTTTTGACAATTTATTAAGAAAACTTAAATTCCATTAACTGAAAAGCTTGATTACATTACTTGAAAAGAGAATTACAAACGTTTAAATGAAAATTACATTTACTTGAAACTTAAGTCTTAAGCTAAATTACCTAAAAAATCCAAAAGCTAAAAACTAGAAAAAAAGATCCATCTTTGTGTGTGAGGAGTGAGTGGCTATATATAGCCTGTCTCTGAAGCTTCTAGGTCCATATCATGCTCCTCTTGAATCAATCTTGGCCCTTCAATCAACTTTCATCACTGGATGCTCACTCTTGACCCTTGGATTATATTTTTAGCACATGGATTGCCAGCGTGGCAATCCATGATGTGACACCTTTGTGTTACTTCTGTGAGTACCTTAAGTACAAATCCCAACATTCCCTTGTGCTTCCTTATCATCCAACGTGGCATTCCTTGTTGGGGATTGACCAATAGGGTGCGTTTGATGATGTATTACTCTGCCCATGTGTACTTTGGGCACCTGAATTGTCCTTTTTGGCCCTCAATTTAAACTTGCCCTTTGATTTTGACCTTGGGTGAAAAGGTAGAAGACGGGTGAACAGTGGTAAAACCACTTTTCCCGCTCAATTTTAACTGAAAGAGGTATATGTTTGACTCGGTTAAATGGGAGGGTTGACTTGGATTTTTATAAAAGGATTGGGCCATGGGATTTGGGCCGGGTAAATGGTTTTGGATTTTTTATAAAAAAAGGATAACAATTGTTAACTTTTATAAATAAAAGTTAACGACCGTTAGGGCTTTTAAGAATTATTTTTGTAAATTGGTTTATAAATGAGGGACTGGTTTAGTAACTTTGGATTTGTCTTTTTGTGACTTTGACTTTGGTTGACTGAGAGTTGACCAAGGCTTTGACTAGGAGTTGACTTTTTGACTTTGATAGCTTCCTCCCGGCTTTTTGCGTGCTCTTCCGTTCTTGTGTTCGTGTTTGCCCGGTTTTAACCGTTTTTCTTGTGATTTTTGCTTTATCCGTACCTGCACATACAAAACACAAAAACAAGCATATCTTTGCTATTTTTATTATGTTTTTGGTCTTTATTGGGTCAATTTTGATATAAAATGGATATGTGTTTTCACGCATATCAAAATTCCCCAAACTAAGCGATTGCGTGTCCTCACGCAATATTACATGCCTTATAACCAAATACCTCGAAACTTCCCCAAAATAAACCTTTGAAAAGTAGCAAAGATTTTCGTGGAGAAAGTTAAGAAATCACAAGTTATAAAACACCCCTATTTCCCATTTTCAAAAACCTTTTTTTCATTTTTTTTTTCATATAGTGTTATTTTGACTTCCGTTGTTTCCATAATTGTTAGGGATCATAGAACAAGATGCATTTCGAATCCGAGAATGCCCCAAAAAGGATAAATTCATCGTTCCTGACTTTTCACTTATCCAAACCAAGCTTAAACAAAATCACAGCTAAATATCAGTAAGGATGCTAACACTACTCATATTTGCAACTTGTAAACTTTTTGCTATATATTACATAAAAATTATTGATTTAAGTTTAATCTCCAAAAACAGCACGTATATTAATCCGGTTAAGAGCTTATGGGAGAAAAAGCAACAAGTTACATACATGAGCTCTTAAGATTTCCAAATAATCTTTGTTTAGCATCCTACTCATACTTAACTCTATCATTTTTCGTTCTTCGCGAATTAGCGAACGCTTAGCCTAAAAGTTAAGGAACAAGCTAGAGCTCAACACGCTCGATCGGGTCAAAATTTACTCTTATTCTTACCCAGCAAGAAAGTCAAAATTGTGACAAAAACACTTATTATATATATATTTTTTACAAATAAAACTTAAAGATTTAAAAATTTTGAAATTTTTGCTATTTTTGCGGGAAAACGGGGTACGTGAGAACAAAACAATAAGTAGGTAACATCAAATCGATAGATTCCCTCCCCAAACTAAAACGAAACATTGTCCTCAATGTTTAAGGCGGGTCTCTACGCAAATCTAAGCCGTTTATTAATTATGCAAAGATAAACGTGAATCGATGAGATGAAAGGATATCGGATTTCCCCAAACTAATTGCAAACAAAGGATAGGAAGCTCGAGTGAACCGGGACAAAACACCGAACACGAGAGTCTTCAGAAAATTTGGGTTTATCCTGCAAACAATCACAAGTACAAACAACAAACACAAAGAACGGAAGAGTACAAGCCTCCTCACACACATTAGAAACTAGAAAGAAAAATAGAAAATGGATAAGCATGGGGTGCCTCCCACGAAGCGCTTTGTTTTTGGTAACCGAGTCACATAGCTTGACTCGATCCCTGAATTCATTTGTCCTTAGGGAGAGTAAATGGAAGAGAAAATCTCAATCGGGCTTTCATTAATGTTTGGACAAACATTAAAGCATATGAAAGTTCCATCTCGATGAGATGCCACCGGCTCTAAGTGGAGATACCGGGGTCAAAAATAGTGTCTTCACTCTCGGTGGAGAAAAGTAATAGAGAATCCGCAGGGTAGGTGAGAAACGGGAGAAAAGTCCGAATGACAAATGTGAAGGAATCGTCATCTTTAACATTTTGAGAAACATTAATCTCACCTCCCCCTAGGTCAAAACATTCATCTACATTAAGCTCATCAAAATTGTTTATCACGGGTGCATTGGTCTCAATGATTAAGCTAATCTCAACATCTGGTGGTTCCGTAGGAGGACGAGGAAATGATGGATAAAGATCAAAGTGGAACGATTCAAACTCAGGAAGCTCCAAAAGAGGGTTATTTGAATTATCAGAAATAACAATGCTAGTCAACCCTTCTTGATCGGGCTCAATCTCAAAAAGAAACAAATCATACTCAGGAAGAGAGTAATTAGCATGAGTAGTGGTACTGCCACTTCTCGTCTCTTTCGTATGATCGCTAAAAGAATTATCAGAATAAGAAAAAGAAGATAGAGTAGGGTTTTCATTTAATGCTTCAATCTTAGAAATGAGAAGATAGACATTTGACAATTTGTCACGAAGAATAACGTCCTCAACCTCTTCTAAGCTGACGAGCTCAGAATCGGGAGGCGAAGCCTCAACATAATCGGTGTTTTCAAAAGAATCATCATCGCTCGAAGTATCATTATCATAACAATCATCTTCTTCTTCATCAAATTCGGAAAGAAAATTGATCTTAGGAGACGTGATCGGAATATCTCGACTAAGCAAAGATTCAGCATCAAAATGATCATTATCACAAATATCATCGAAAAAACCCTTGGATCCACTTGGGATTGGGTCGAGGTCCTCTATGATTAGAGGGTCTTCGGGCTCTTCGGATGGTTCATCGGGTGTGATCGCTTTAGGCCTTCTCCATATAACAGTATATTTATCATCGTCATCATCGAAGTAGAAAAGCGGACGATTCCAGCTTGGACAATTAATATATTCTAAAAAATCTTCACTGATATTTCGCACATCTTCAAGGAGTTTACTCATCAATTCTTGAATATCCTCTTGTCGATATTGCTTGTCCATTAAAGCATCTTTAATTTCGCCAAAACTTTCCCAAGCTATCAATATAACCTTTTGTGTTACTCCAAAAGGTATACGACTAAACTTCCTTAAGAAAGTGCACACGTCCTTCAAAAAGTTGTCTCTAGCTTCTTCATCATCAATCATAGAAAAATTCCAATATGGAATAAGACTTTGAGCTGCCGTCTCCTTCTTTTCGTGTTGACTTCCTTTAAGAATTTGCAAATCATCCATAAGTTTAAGAATCAATTCTTGCATAACTCCAGGTTGATTATGCTCTTCTTTCATAACTTGCTTAATCTTCAGGAATCTCTCCTCAGCTAGCAATAAAGCCATGCACTTTTCATTAGGAGGTATATTATCATACTCCTTTAAAAAGGCTTGTATAGCTTTCATTAAGTCTTCTTGAGCTCGCAAAATTTCTCTACTTGTCTCTTAAGGAGGATAATTGACGGGAAACTGCGGGGGTTGATATTGGTCAAAACTGGAATAATTAGAATTATAGAAATCTTGGTTCATCGGTTGACACTGAAAAGTCTCATGAGGACCCTCGCAATTTTCACAACAAAGATATTGTTGTGAATAATTTGATGAAGTTAGTGGAAAAGTATTATCAAAGTTTTGATAGAAACACGGGTTCTGATTGTAAACAAACGGAACTTGAGGTGAACAATCATAACCAAAATGAGCATCGTTTCCACATAACTTACAAATATTCGTCTCGTACCGAGGTTGTGGAGGGTAGTCGGAAAAATTGAGAGAATTCGAATTTGAATCATAATTACAATGATAACAATTTCCTCCATAACGCATATTTCCACACCTTTCGCAATTACATTGTCGACAAATCGAATTGTCTAAAGGACCTCCACACCCGTAGCAACTCGGTTGGTAATATGACGTCATTAGAATTAAACAATTTAGAGGATAAGGAAAAGAATTAAATGGATAAGAAGAAAAAGAAGATTATTTTTGGTTTTTAATCTAATTTTAACGGACAATGAGATAGACAACTTGAACCAAATAATCAAACTTACTTCACGGTAGATCTCTAAAAATTTTACTTTTTAGAGGTGCGTCGTATCTCCTAAGTGACACAAATGGTAAGTTTTTAAATCTTTGATTCGAGTTGGGAACTTATTATGATAATACCTCAATTGAAGGTATTATTTGTTGGTGTTCTTTTACCAACTTTGTAACTTTTTAAAATTTAAAGAGCAAATATTTTTGTATTTTTGTTTTTAATCTTCTATTTATACAAAAAAGAAAAGAAAAATATTTTTTACTTTTTATTTTTTTATATTTTTTTATATTTTTTTATTTTTGATTTTCTTAAAAACGTAACTTTCAAAAACGAAAGGTTCTCCAAAACACGATCAACAAACTTCAAACGAGAGAATCTTAACACAGATCCCCGACAACGGCGCCAAAAATTTGATTCGTAGAATCTAACACACGTAAAAATATAATATATAATGATATGGAAAATTACAAACTTACCCTTGAGGACAAAGGTAAAAAGGAAACTCTTCAAAATATATAATATAACACGTATATTAACCGGTAAGTGATTACCGGGTCGTATCCCAAAGAAATGTGAATTGATACCCTCGATTCAGTTTGGACAGTGTTATGAAT
Source organism: Tanacetum coccineum (assembly GCA_026074375.1). Classification (NCBI taxonomy): domain Eukaryota; kingdom Viridiplantae; phylum Streptophyta; class Magnoliopsida; order Asterales; family Asteraceae; genus Tanacetum; species Tanacetum coccineum. The sequence goes on along the minus strand of BQNB010016979.1, from coordinate 65,328 downwards.
AATTTTCAACTTTTTGATTGATTTTCTACGACTAAAAACAATTAAAACAATTAAATGCAAGTAAATCAACTAAACACGCGGACGAAAAACGGAAACGACAAAATAAACCCTAATTAGCACCTTAACCTAGAATTTGAATTTTTAATCTAATTCTATGAGTAAAAATAAAGGGATTTGCAAAATTTGAAAGCTTAACGATAAAATTTGAAAGAAATCACAAAATCGAATAACGGGAATCGAAAACCGAGCCCTAAAAGCTAAAATGCTCAAAAATAAACCCACGAGAGTCAAACTAATTTTCCTACGTTCTAAATGATAAAAGAAAATTTACTAAAAAAGATTTTTATTTTTTTGATTATTTTTCTATTTTTTATGATTTTTTAAAGTTTTTAATGAAAATAAAAGATTAAAAATATTAAATGAACTCTAAAAATTCTAGAAAAATGACAGAAAATAGCTTAAACTATTTGAATCCTAGGAAAAATAAGCCCGAGATCACAGCTTATTAAATAAGCAATAACAGCTTACAGAGCTTATAAGGGGAAATGAGTATAAAAGATTAATAGTGCAAGGGTCTTATGAAAAAGACCCAAGGGCACAGCGGTAAGGAGTGGGAGTGTGTGTGTTTATAAAAGGTTGAGGTGTTGAGGTCGGGGGGTTCGAGCCTTGCTCACCCCCGACTTCCACTTCCTTTTTTTTGGTTTTTATGAAAAACATAAAGAACAAAAGTTGTTAAGGACAACTTTTTAAGCAACTTTAAAAAAGAAACTATAAGCTAAAACTCAAAAATAAGCTCTTAAAGAGCTTATGAAAAAGCTGTTTTCAAAAAGTGAACTTATAAGATCTAATAACTAATTTTCACTTATAAGCTTCATTTTAAGCTCAAATTTGAAAGGAAAGACTGTCCTAGAAAGCTTATGAAGTGTAGAAGCTAAAATCAACAAGCTAAATTAACTAAAAACACCTAAAGCTATCTAAATCCTATGATCTTAAGAGGTAAACTCAGGAATAAGCACTAAAACTTGAAATCTAAATAAGCTAGAAAGCTCAATAAGCTATAACAAAGGTTAGCTTTTGCAAACTTAACAATCAACATATAAGCTATAAAACAAATTCATAAAAACTAAACTTATAAGCTAGAAATCTAAGTTTAAAAGCTAATAACTAGTTACTACTATTTTTGGCTTTTTGAGATTTTTTTATGAACTTTTAAACTAAATTATCCTAAGAAATAAGCTAGAAATGTGAAAACAAGTTTTAAACTATCTTATCCTATATCTAAACTAAAAACTTATTCAATTTTAAAACCTAAAACCTAATTATGCTAGCTTAAGTTCAAATGGAAAGGCAAACAGTAGTAACAGCAGTTACTACTGCTAATGCAATTGACAAAGGGCAAAACTAACTTGCAGGTGTCCTTAAGGGACAACCCTGCACTAGTCACTCTTATTGAGTGTGTCTAAACTCAACATAAACAAGATCCAAGCTCAATGAGGCTTGGATCAAGTTCTTAACAAGAAAAAGAAAGGGAGAATTCCCCTGGTGCAGGAACAAGTAGATTAAGCCTCTAAATGATATTAAGCTTAAACTAATCCTACAAACATGCTTAAAACTTAATCAAATTTGAAAATCAAACTAACCAAAATAATTTGCACAATTGTTTGACTTTAAGAGGTCAAACTGCTTTAATCCAAACACTCCTTAAACCTAGACATTTTTCATTTTAGCTTATGAATTTGAAATCTAGCTATTAAAACTTAGATACCAGATAACAACTAGCTTATAATAAGACTAATAAGCATAAACCTATAAGCTAATAAGCCAGAAATCAACAAGCTCACTAATCCTACTATTGTTGGTTTTAATGACAGTTATATAAGAGATAATAAAAACTAAGATAAGACTAAATGACTAATAACGAACCTTTTAAAAATTAAACTAACATATTAAGCATAAATAAGCTAAAACTAACAAGAATAAACAAATAATAAGCAAAGTAAGCAGAAAAGTAAATATAAGCTAGGAAACTTAAGACAAGTAAAGTAAATGAAAAACTTACAATTTGCCTTAGTAAAACAAAGGCTAAATGGCTCAATGAGCTTATCAACAGCTCTGTCTTATCAGAGATAAGCCAGTGAAAGTCCACATGAGCCCTTCCATAATTGGCTCATCTTCCCTTCCATAAGTTTCTAAATCCAATATTCCAAGGTTTTAAGCTGATTTTAAGGTTTAAAGTGAATTAAAGACTGAATTAAGCTCAATCTTAGCTTAGAGACTAAGAGAGCTTGTAGATAGCTTATCAAAGCTTATGAAACAGTAACTTCAATATTTGAAAGAGATTAAGGTTTATAAGTAAAAAAAAAAGCTTATAAAAACTAAAATGAGAATTTTATTAATTCTTAAAAACAGATTACAATTCTTTATAGAAACGACTACAAGAGCTTGAAAAAGTAAAATTACATTAAAAAAACCTACATAAGCTATTTTACTAAGAAAAATTACAAGGAAAAGATATCTTGTATGTGAGTGAGGAGCTCGTATTTATAGCCACCAAGGAAGCTTCTAGGTCTAAATTCAGTTACACCTCCTCTCAATCTTGTCCATACATTCCTTCAATCATTGGATCAACACTTAGGGCCGTTGGATCAAATTATAACTCACACGGATTGCCATCATGGCAATCCGTGATGTGACACCTTTGTGTTACTTCTATGAGTACCTTAAGTACAAATCCCAACATTCCCTTGTGCTTCCTTATCATCCAACGTGGCATTCCTTGTTGGGGATAGACCAATAGAGTGCGTTTGGTGATGTATTACTCTGCCCATATGTACTTTGGGCACCTGAATTGTCCTTTTTGGCCCTCAATTTAAACTTGCCCTTTGATTTTGACCTTGGGTGAAAAGGTAGAAGACGGGTGAACAGTGGTAAAACCACTTTTCCCGCTCAATTTTAACTGAAAGGGGTGTATGTTTGACTCGGTTAAATGGGAGGGTTGACTTGGATTTTTATAAAAGGATTGGGCCATGGGATTTGGGTCGGTTAAATGGTTTTGGATTTGTTATAAAAAAGGATAACAATTGTTAACTTTTATAAATAAAAGTTAACGACCGTTAGGGCTTTTAAGGATTATTTTTGTAAATTGGTTTATAAATGAGGGACTGGTTTGGTAACTTTGGATTTGTCTTTTTGTGACTTTGACTTTGGTTGACTGAGAGTTGACCAAGGCTTGACTTTTTGACCTTTTTGTAGAAAACTTCCGGCTCTTTGTGTGCTCTTCCGTTCCCGTGTCCGTGTTTGTCCGATTTTAACCTTTTTTCTTGTGATTTTTGCTTTATCCGTACCTGCACATACAAAACACAAAAACAAGTATATCTTTGCTATTTTTATTATGTTTTTTTGTCTTTATTGGGTCTATTTTAATATAAAATGGATATGTGTTTTCACGCATATCAAATATCCATGTTCGGAAGAAAAACAACTTATGCCTTTTGTACTTTTTAAATTTTTACTTGGAATTGTTGTAATTCGGATATTTTTTTTACGTTTATCTTAATCATGTATGGTGTTTTATCTATCATCTTGTGTGATGATTATTAAAATGTTTCACCTCGCGTTTCCACTTCAGCGAGGTGTGATAGATAGGTAATCAGAGCCTAAGGTTATAGAGAACGTCGGTTTTTCAAAAATAAAATCCGAACTATAACCAAAATTATTTTCTTTTTCTAAAAACATCGAATATGAAACGAGTCGACTAGTCTGAGTGATTGCATCATTAGACCTAAATTAGACATAACTTGATCAACTATGTCTAATTTAGGGAGTAATATGCAACATTGTGTATAGTCATTTTTTTCAACAAGTTTAAAAACTAACTTTCCACTTTTGGTCACTGAAAAGCATACTAGGAATTATGCGCAGTACATACCGTATATTTTTAGATGTCCACTATTTGCATTTAGTACATCATGCTTATTTTGATTGATCTATTTATGTTTTGAGTTTGCTTTTACGTCGGTTACTGTCGTTATAGTTGTCACACTATCCATAATTACGCCCTTATTATCGATGCCTTTACGATTACTATATGTCCCAGAGATTGTCTTCGCGCGTTATGATTCCGCACGTGAGTCACGACATACACTTAACTACTCTTCGTACCCTTACCCTGCATAGAACCTCAAGGAGGACTCATTGATAGATTCCGAGTAATAGCTCGAGGCAAGCTGCAGATGGACTACGAATGCACGTCATGTAGAGACGTTCTTTCTTCGCTATTAGAGCTACGTCAACCTATATTTCGGTCACGTCTCCGTCTTATTTCGTCATATTATTAAGCCGATCGTTTTGACTATGAATGTGAGCAACAGTGCGTGTTCGCAAACACCGTGTTCAGTGATTTAAGATTTTGTTTCTGAGCGACCTCAAAGTTGAGTCAATTTTTCAAAGACATTGAGCCTTTTACCAACTTTTAACATAAGTTCATGACAGTTCTTGTTTGATAAGTTGTGAAAATAAGATTTAAGTTGCTACTTGGATTAAGACCTTTAAAGAATTCACTTGAGGATGGGCGAGGCTTGGATGATTCGATAAGGATACTCAAACGACGTGGATACAACGCGACCATATAGAATTTAGGGCTAAAAGCAGAAATGCGCAGTGTTTCGCCCTTACCCTACCAATTCTTTTCTGGTTTAGTTGTTGGCAGATGCACCAATGAGGGTGTACTAGTGTAGCTTACCCGCCCGGTTAATTTCATGCTCTTTCGGATTATTGATTGTGTAGTTCCTTTTTATTATGTTTTAATAAACCATTTGGATCAGTTGTGTAGATCAAGTGTCAAATTTTGATTGATATTATTATCGTTATCTTTTGGAAAGATTTTTATAAAATGTTATCTGATTATTTAATTTTTATTTATATCACGAAACAAAACGATAAACTTTTAAAATGCTTAACTAAATAATTATCTATTGATTTATTTTCTTGACAACCAATTTATTATATATTTTGTAGAAAATTTGAAACCATATTTATTAAATATTATTAATTTGTGAGATAATATATATATATATATATATATATATATATACTAGTAACATAACCCGCCCGACGGGCGGGTTCAGTTTATAAAATCTTTTTGAAACAATGTTTGTCGTTTAGTTTTAATGGTTACCGTGTTTGTGTAAATATAGAGTCTTCATTTCTCTTTTTTGTTTGATCTTTAGTGTGACATATAGCTGTCTGTGTGAGAATACTTTTTTTGTTAAAAGCAAACGAACCTTTGATTGTGTCTGGCCTTGGCTCTTAGTAATTGTCATTGTCAAGATAATATCAATTGGAAGATAAACATTTACATGCATGCATTTTTGGCATTTTTACTTCATTATAATATTGACAATACTAAGTAGATGTAAATAATAATTCTAGACATTCAGAAAGTTCAAAGGTTGTTATATAAAAGATTTTGATGCCGGTTCTTGTTGTTCATGCTAGCGATACCATGCTAAAGCATCTTCTTCTAGACATATCGTAGGTGCCTGAAAACGTTCACGTCACGTGATTCCTTGTATCTCAAAATACTGTAAATAAATCCGCGAGCATCGTCACACTCAAATATTAACTAATTAATATGCGATGGACATATTAGCTCATAATAATATCTTATTATTTATGTTATACTTGGAAGTCATGTTGTCACGTGTAATCAATTTACACCAAGAGGCAAGAAGTGAAGAAAATAAGCATCATGTTCATAAGTCTAGCAAAATAAGGAAAACAGATATATTCTTTTAGAAAAAAACTATATCTAACGTGATAACACACGTGGTGATTGAGTTCGAATATCATTGGTGCCTAATTAAAGATGTTATTTTATGTAAGAAGGATTATATATACCTCACAACCAAACTTGAGGAAAACACCAAGATGAGGAAGAATAATGGCCAAGATGTCTATAGAAGTTGTAGTCGACATTTACGTATGGAATAATGGAAGGGAAGTGTTCCACCTGCACAAGCAATGACGATGTTCAAAGGCTTAGATGGGCGTGGGGAGGCACAATAACTTGAGTTATAATACAGGAATAAAAATACTTTTTGTAGACAACCTGCAAAGTTATAACCTAAACAAAACAAAGCATATAATAGAAGACATACCTGTTGTTTTAGGATCAATGAAAGACGACCAACCTGCATACAATAATAAATACAAATGATATTAGGGTTCATGATTAATAACAATAACAAAGATAAATACGAATGATATTAAGGTTCATTTTTTGAAACACCTAAAGCTAACAAAAAAAACAAAACACGTCAATAATATACTCCAAAACACAAAACACAAATGATACTCCAAACCACGTATTACTACAATTTAAATTTTAATATGGAGTATAATCAAATTTAATATACTCCAATTTACTCCAATTTAACTTTTAGTATGGAGTATCAAAACACGTATTACTCCAAAACACAAAACACGTATTACAACAAAACACGGCAATAATATGTATTATCAAATTTAATGATACACATAATATGGAGTAAATTACTACAATTTAACTTTTTCTATGCGACAATATACATAACTTTTATTTAATTCTCTTTACTGACGTGTTTTGGAGTATATCAAATAATATGGAGTATATCAAAATTAATGAATCTTTTTATTAATGATATGAATGATATCGAGTATATCAAATTTAATTATAAAGTATATCATTATTGTTTTTTATAGTAAAACACAAATGAACACGTTGTTTAGTCTGGTTATGGTTGTTGAATATTAATCATAATGAGTCATAAGTTCAAATCATTGTCATGTACTTACTTTTAACTCATTTCAAAATTTATTGTATTGTGTGTGCATGTCATAATTGAAGTGGCATCCAGTCACTAAATCATATTTATCCACTCATAGTTAGCCCCATATATTATGTTATAATATATATATATATTATTATAGTTTATGATATATATATATATATATTATATATATATTTATATATATATATATATAATATATATATTATATCACTTTATTAGTTTTTTTTAAGTTGTTCGTCACCTAAATATGTATACCACTAAATTTCGGTTAAATACTAAACTTGGTTGATTTAAATTGGTACAGTACATCTATCTATGTTTGATTATTCATTTAAACACTTCGTTAAAAAGTGCTATATTCGACCTTAACTGAGTTGGTTTTTTTAAAACATATTCATACCTTAACCATATAAATGTAAATATATATAAACTGTTTGAAGGTACGGTTCTTCAAGATTCTAATAAAGTGAATTCTTATGTTAATTTGTAGAATTATGGCGGGAAGAAGCACACGTAGCAACACTGCTAACAACACCAATCCTCCCAATGCAACAGCAGATGAAGTAGCCCGACAACTTAACACCGCATTGTCGAATCTGCTAACTCAACTTGTCCAAGCTCTCGAATGTAACCGAGCAAATCAAGGAGATGTCACCCAAAACTGCAGTTACAAGACATTCTTGTGGTGCCAAAGAGTTTTTCGGCATCGAAGGTGCAGTTAGTTTATTAACACAGTTTGATGGCATAGAGTCTGTACTTCATATCAGCAAGTGACCCGCAGAGAGCCAAGTCGAATTCGCGTCTTGCATGCTGCAAGGTCGCGCCCTAACTTGGTGGAACACCCTAGTTCAAACTCAATGGCGGGCAGTCGCTATAGCTCAACCTTGGGAAAACTTTAAGGAATTGCTGATGGAAGAATATTGTCCTCATGATGATGAAATTCAGAAGTTGGAATCGGAATTTTGGAACCACAAGATGGTTGGGTCAGACATTGATGGGTACACGGCTAAATTTCAAGAGTTGGAAAGGTTAGTGCCACACATGGTTACCCCAAAAAACCAACGTGTTAATTGATACACTCGGGGTCTAGCTCCTGAGATCAAGGCACATGTCACATCATCCAAACCTGGAACTATTCAGGGTGCTGTGAGCATGGCCAATCGTCTGACTACTGATGGTATCAAGGATGAGATTTTTAAGAAAAAAGAGAGTGCTAGAAACAATAAGAGGTCGAATGATCAGAACAAGAATCAAGTCAGGGATGATAGGAACAAGAGACAGAGAACTAGAAGAAACTTTGCTTTGACTGCTCCGGAACAAGGACAAGGGCAACGTTAGTATGCTGGTCAACATCCAAAGTGTGCAAAGTGTAACTTCCATCACTCTGGAAACTGTCCTATGTGTGGACGATGCAAGCAAGTGGGTCACTTCACCCGATATTGTACAAGCATAGTTGTTAATGAGAGACCAAGACCAACTTGTTACGAGTTTGGAGATCTGATATGTGCTTAAACACATATCATTTATTTCTTAATATAAAGCTAAAAAGACCAATAATGAACGATAAATACATAAAAATGCATTGTATATGTGTGTTTTGTTAATTGTGTCTTGCAGGTAACTGATATTCCACAAAAGAACAAAAATAAAGCAAAACAGACAAAACCGAGCACAGGATTGGAAGAGTATGAGAAATCAAAGCTGAAGGCGTATACATCTTTAAATGGACCAACCCATACCCATTTAATGGGCCGAGTCAGCCCATTAAGATTTATACTATACAAAACCTTAGCCTTTTTAATACAAATCCAAGACCATTTATCCAAATCCAATTATCCATGTCCAATCCATATGTAAAACCTAATCCAGGCCCATGAAAAAGCCCAATCCCTACATCTTATGATCCGGGTCAAAGTCAAAACGTATAACACAGGGTCAACGTTACTGTGCCTCTTCCTTGTTTCCATCCTATTTCACCTCAACGAGTTACATAGGGTAACTCTCCCATTCACACACACGCTCCTACACCTTCTAGAAAGCTTGCCTGACACCTCTGACACCAATTAAAGCCACGCTGGCAATCCCTAACATTCTCATTGGTGGAAAGGACGTGGAAGTAATCCAATGGCTGCAAGGACGCTCCTAAAGGGCTAGAAGCTTCTCTCGTTCACTATAAATAGAAGAGATCACACAGTGAAGATCATCTAGAGTATGAGTAGTGTAGTATTGTGTAGCTTAAATTTTCCAGCTTATTTTATGCTTATTGTAATGAAATTTAGCTTAATGTATTTCTTGTTTTATTAATAAAAAGTAATTTTTAGTTTTAGTCATTTGTGTTATTCAAATACAGCTTTTACTTATGCATTTTACCCAAATTTCTTAATAAGCTAAATTGTTTTCTCAAACCCTCTTTAAGCTCAAATAAGCCCTTAAAAGCTTATTTGAGCTTGTCTAGTCATTTTCAAGACAATTAGTTAAGCATTGTAGATTTAAGCTTTTTGGATGATAAGCCAGAAAGAGATGGGCTTATGGTTCTTACCAGCTTGTTTCTAACAAGCTAGAGCTTGAAGTTAAGCTCTTTTTGAGCATTTTTTTATCCCCGTTTGAGTTGGGATCAAGGTACTCTCTCCTTACTCTTTTAGCTTAATTTTCTATTTTAGCTTATCAATCTGCTTAATCTGTGCTTAATACTGCTTATTTGTGCTTAATCTGTCTTATAATTGCTTAAGATGTCTAGTTTATAGATTAGATTTGGCTTGATTTGAGTTTTGGATTAAATCTGTCCTTTTTGAGTTAATGCTGCCATTTCATAGTTAAAACTGCTTAGTATTCTAGCTTGTTAATTTGTGCTTATTTTTCCTAAATTTTTTACTTAATTGTCTTTTATAGTCATAGCCTTAATCTGTTTAATCAAATTGTAGCTTATCAAGATCTGTTTAGCTTAAAAATGCATTTTAAAGTTTTAAAGGAGTGTTTGGGATAAGGATTTTAAAAAGGGTTAAGTAAAGTGTAATATGTTTTAGTGCTCAAATTTAGATTACATAAGCTCAAATTTTGTCTTAGGATTAGTTTTAATAAGTTTGGGATTAGTTTTGTTAAGTTTTAAGGTTAGTTTTATCCTAAATTCAGGTTTGCAAGTCTAAATGCTTTTCATACAGCTTATTTGATTTTAGTCTTATAAATGCATTTGAGGAGTTGTTTGTGCTCAAATTAGGTTCCATATGAATCTGTTTTGAAGTCATTTTGCTTCTTGAGTTCTTGTGTTCAAAATCAGTTAAGTAGTTTAAGCACTTAAAAGTCCTTATTTTGCAGCTCATTTGAGTCTTGATTCTAGTTCATTTTTGTTTAAATTTTGATTAAATCTACCTTATTATAGTTTGTGTTCAATCTGTTTTTAGTTTTAAGTTTGGTCAAATACTTTTTAAGTCTTAATTTTAAGCTGTAAACTGTCATTTTTTTCAAAAAGCCAAAAATATTAGTATAGTTTGTCACTTTTTAAGTTATTTTTCTAGCTTATTAACTTGTCTAATTTTCTAATTTCTAGCTTTTATGTGTTCTTTAGTTATCAATCTAAATCTGTTTTCAGTTATTAGCTTATACCTAGTGCTTTTTAGTCCTTAATTGTAGCTTAAATATAGTGGTGTAAGCCCTTTTTAAGTGTGTTTTAGAGTCTGATGTCTTAATGGTTTTAGTTGTTTTCAACTTATTTTGTCTACTTATTTTTAGTCCTAAGTGCTTAATAGGTCTATGATTAAGTCTGTTTTAGCTTATTTAGTTTGTCTTGTTGCTTATTCAGTTTTAAAAAGCCAAAACAGTTTTAACTTAAAGCTTATCAGTTTTAAGTTAAACTATCAGTTTTAGAATAGCTTTTTCTAGCTTATTTTTAAGTATTGTTAAAAAGTTCTTTTATTAAAGTTGCTAACTTTTTCTTATTTTATAGCTTTTTCAAAAAGAAAATTAAAAAAATGTGTTTTATCAAAAAGGAAGGTCACATGACTCGAACCTGTGACCTCTCCTTCACAACACCAACACCTCAACCAACGCGCCCTTGGGACTTTTATGTTATATGATTGTTTCTTTTATTTCATAAATGCACTTTCAGTTTTAGCTTACTGAGCTTATTCTATTTTTAGCAGCTTATCCGTTTTAGCTTTTTGAGTTATTTTTCTTTGAAAACCACCTTTTTAGCTTAAAGTACTTTTAGGAATTTTCTTAAATTTTTAGGATTAAGTTTAGTATTTTTAATCTCATTGTTAGTATTATTTAGTTTTAAATAGTTTAAAAAGTCAAAAAAATAATTTCCATGTTTTAAAAAATAGTTTAATGCATTTTAGTTTAGAAATTTACATTTTGAGTTTTTAGAGTTTTAATTTGTCAATTTTAGTTAATTAATTAGTTTATTTTAGTTATTAATAAGTTTCTAATTACTTTAAATGTCGTTTGATTTTTAAGTTGCCTTCATTCTTATATTAGCGTGCTTTATGTGCTTTCCCTTTGCATTTTTAGATTTAAAAACCAAAACCAAAACTTAAATGACAATCAAGCTTGATTTACAACATGAACGTAGATTTCCATTCATCTCTCACCGAGGAGAACGATACCCGTGTTGATTACTTATTATTCTTTCCTAAGAATAATTTACTTTGCTTATGTATATGTATTTTATTATATATATTATTGAGGGGTTTTTGTGGAATACCAAGATCCTAATCACTTTAAGAGGAATTGTCCAAGGATAAACCAAGCCACTACTTCAGGATAAAATCGTCCAAACCCAGTGCTAGCTATCGAAGGAAACCGTAACCAAAAGAACAATAGGAATCCAGCACGTGGTAAATCCTTTGCCTAGGTGTTGTTGAAGCTCCTCAAGATCCTAACGTCGTGACGGGTACATTTTCTCTAAATGATCATTTTGCTACCGTTCTATTTGATTCTGGTGCTGATTATAGCTTTATCTCTACCAACTTTTTGCCGTTAATTGATATGAAAACTAGTGATATAAGGCCCGATTATGAGATTGAAATAGCTAACAGTCCTAAAGTACAAACCAATAAGATTGTTCGAGGTTGTAAACTAGAACTATAAGGTCATACCATTATCATCGATTTGATCCCTTTTGAACATGGTAGTTTCGACGTGATTGTTGGAATGGATTGGTTGTCCAAGCTTAAGGCAAAGATAGTTTGTTATGATAAAATAGTCCAAATCTTGTTATCCAACGGAGAGATTTTGGAAGTTTATGGAGAACGTCCCAAAGGGAACCTGAAACAGTTAAAAACAATGAAAGTTGACGAGCATAAATTTAAAGATATCCCTGTTGTACGTAACTTCCCTGGTGTCTTTCCAGAAGATCTATCGGGTTTACCTCCATCTCGTGAAGTGGAGTTTCGCATAGATCTTATTCCTAGAGCAATGCCTGTTGCAAAATTACCTTATCATCTAGCACCTACGGAGATGCAAGAACTATCAAATCAACTTGAAGGGCTCCAAGATAAAGGTTTCATACTACCTAGTTCTTCACCTTGGGGAGCTCCTGTGTTGTTTGTTAAGAAAAAAGATGGTTCATTCCGTATGTGTATTGATTATATCAAGAACTGAATAAATTGACCATCAAGAACCGCTACCCTCTTCTTAGGATTGATGACTTGTTCGATCAACTGCAAGGGTCATGGTATTTTTCAAAAATAGACCTTCGATCTAGTTATCATCAGTTGAGAGTATGTGAAGAAGATATTCCTAAAACTGCATTCTAGACGAGGTACAGACATTTTGAATTCACAGTCATGCCTTTCGGTTTGACTAACGCTTGACTCGTCCTTTTTAGTATATATAAATATAATAAATATATAATATAAATACGTAATAAGGATAAGATCAATAATAAGAGAGATAAGTATTCCGTAAGGCTTTTAAACCCTAAAAAAACCTCCCGAGTCGTTTCCTAACGAGGCGTGAATTGAGAATCGAGTTTACATTCGTGATCGTGCGTTTGAATGGTTCAAATATTTTTGGTTTGGATTCCTAATTCTATGATAATATTGGTAAAACAAGTAAAGGAAACCTAAAAACGAAAGCGAATAAGGCTAAAACACTAAAAACGAGAACGAGATTCAAATCCCGTTCTTTAAAAATCGAAATCCTAAAAATTTAACCCTACGAATGCAAATTTAATTTTCCTAAGTCCTAAGTGATAAAAGAAAACTTTTAAAAAAGAATTATATTTTTTTGACTTTTATTTTATTTAATATGAATTAAAAACTGATTTAATGAAATTAAATGATTAAAAATACTAAATTAATTCCTAAAAATCTGAAAAATTCAGAGAAAGTAGATTAAACAGTGCTGGTCCTAGGAAAAATAAAATGGCTTAAGTGGCTTATTGAAATAAGCCAGAAATAAGCTGAAAAGGGCTTATAAGCAAAACTGGGTAAAAAGGTATAAGGAATAAATGGTGTAGCATATGACCAGATGGCCCTACTGGTTACGAGTGTGTTTGTTAAGTATGCTTGCCTTGTAAAGGGGAGGTCACAGGGTCGAACCTTGTGGCTTCCCTTTTTGGATTTTTTTTTAATTTTCTTTTTGAGACTTGTAAAATAAGCCAAAATAAACAACTTTAAAAAAGCTACTTTTTATAACTCTTAAAAATAAGCTAGAAAATAAGCAAACAAAAGGGCAGTTTCACTTTTTTTTGCACTAAGGCTAAAATTAAGCAAAACTGTTTGGCAATTTTAGACCAAATAAGCTTAGAAAAAAGGGAAAATAAGCTAAGGCATATTTTCACTACACCTAATAAGCTCTAGGAACAAAAATCAGCTAAAAAGAACAGACAGATAAGCACAAAAAAGGCAAATAAGCTATAAGCTACACATGCATACCAAACAGCCTAGGGACAACTTTTTGGGCTTAAATTTAAGCACCAAGATGGATCCTTATGGGTATGAGGCTTCTATTCCTAAAAAGCTTATCCAACTGGCTACCTAAAACAGCAATGTAAAATGAATTTGAAACTCACATAAGCAGTTAAAAAGTCTAATGAAAAAGGCTGATGCAGTCAGTATGCTTGGTTTTTCAAATTTCTGTCAAGACAAAGGCTAAATGCAGCCCAACAAATAAGCTATGAAAAGACTTTTAAAAAGCAAGATAAGTTAAAACAGATTAAGATCATCAACTATTTTATTTATGCTCACAATGGCTGACCCTATGAACACCTATATCTACCTAAATTTGGATTTGAATAAAGGAGTTTGCTTTGAAAATATTCACTTTGACAGCGCTTGACAGTATTTTTATAAAACAAAAGTAAACTCAACATAGGCAAATACTACTGCATTAGGACATAAAAAAGGACACTAAAATCGACTATTAAAAAACTTGATTTGAGAAGCAAATCCAATATGCAACTATGGACATTGCTTCTTGAACCACAAGATAAAGTAACATTAATATTAGAAAACTCTTAAACAAAGCTTAAAACAAACATTTAGACTTTAAATCCTTTGAAAACAACTTAAAAACAACTACAAAAGGCTTGTTAAAGTTGACAGAATGACCCAAAAGTTTTTTAACCAAATTTTGACCCACTTTCACCCTTATGCCAAACACCCCTTTAATGATCAAAAACCTTTATAAACTGGATTTTTGAAGATTTAAGGCAAAGAATTTGAAAACAGAAGTTAACTAAGCAATGTTAAGCACAAATAAGCAGAATCCAAACAAACAATAAGCACTTTAAACAAGCAATAAAGATAAGCAGTTACAAGGTAAAAAAAAGACAGTTTTAAGGTAAAACTTAAACTAATGACATAAAAGCATAAAACAAAGACAAGTAAGCATAAAGAACATAAATAAGCAATAAAAGTAGGAAATAAGCAGTAAATAAGCAAATGCACAGTAAATAAGCAGAAATTTGAAAAATAAGAAAATGGAAAACTCACAAAGGTCCACAGCTTTTGGCAAGGGAATAAGCTCTCAAAACAGCTTATACCAACCTATATGCTTCCCAAGAAGCTCTAAACCAAGGCCATCCACTATTTACCTTGCTCCTTGAAGTTGACTGTTTTTGTGATTTTTTGGATTTTTAGACAGAAAAGTAAATAGACTTTTATATAAGCTTTTAATGACTCAAAAGCTTATATATGAGCTTAAAAACAGTATTTAAATGACAAGTAAGTAAACGACAATAATTAAAGAAAAACTTAAAATTTCATTAATCTTAAAAAAATTACAATGCTTGGAAATTAAAATGACAGAAATTTAATGACAGGAAAAGTAAATTACATTATTAAAATGGTACAAATTTGTTAATACAAAGTTTGAACTTAACAAAATTCGACAAAAGAGAATAGCTACAAATATCCTATATTTATACTAAGTCTTGGTCTTCACTTCTTGTGTTTCTTCTATGAGAGAGCTCAAGATGTGTGTTTCTTGTGTGAGTACAAGTCCCAAAAGTTCAATCTCAGCCATTAAAATTGCTTGGTGCCCAATCCCTTTAATCTCAGCCTTTTAATTTTTGTTTTCTTCCATCAATGAATGGGGTAAGTTAGGATTGCCAACATGGAATTGGCTTCTTATGAGTGGGGTTAAGGTTGGAAAGTGATGGTTTTGGCTGGTAGGAACAGTGGTCGAGGGATAGTGACAGGGGAGGTTAAACAGTGACTTGGCGGGAAAAATTGGTTTATGTTTAACTGAGTGAAAGTTTTGGGTATTGACAGGTTTAGTCCCTGAATGTGTATTGTGGTTTTGCAAGAATCGTCCTTTGTGGTGTGTTAAGTTTTAAGGACTTGGCAATAATAGCCCTTGAGGTATATAAGTGAGTTTACGCTCACAGTCCCTTGTGGGATTAACAGTGTTAAGGTGTTAAAGGTTGTCATGGGTTAACAACAGTTATAGGCTTTGGGCCTTTTTATATTTAAAAGGTATTTGGCCCTTTTTATCATACAAGTCTTGATATAATTGCTTAATGGGCTGTCCCGGCCCATTAGATGGGTGCGGGTGGGCCCATTAAGTAATTCTTCATTTACGGCTTTGGCTTTGACTTTTGACTTTGTTGGGGTTGACTTTGACTTTGACTTTGGTTTTTTCACGCTTTTCCATTCCGTGCTTGGTTTTTTCGTTTTTGCTTTGTTTTTCGTCCTTTTGTCGGATATCCGTTTCCTGCACAATATAAGTAAGAACATACAAATACAATGTATTTTTGGGTACATTTTTGGTCATTTAAGTCCGTTTTTAATGGAAAATGGTATGTGTAATTAAGCACATACCAAAATCCCCCATACTAAACTATTGTCGTGTCCTCACGCAATGCCATAAGTAAACACTTTAGAAAACCAAGAATCTCAATCCCCCTCGACTAATTACCTCGAAAAGTAGCTAAGTGTTCATCAAGGGGAATTAAAGAATCAAGAGTTTAGAAAAGCCCCGTTTTGACCATTTTTAAATATTTACACTTATTCACACACATATATTTTTTTGCATTTTTCCTTTTTCTTATTTTTTTGTACTTTTCTTTTTAAGCAATTAACTAGCATGTTTGACTTTCGTTATTTTATAACCGTTAAGGATCATAGAACAAGATGCATTTCAATCCTAAAATGCCCCAAAAAGGACAAAGTCATCGTTCCTGACTTTTCACTTACCCCAAACCAAGCTTAAAAACGAAATCACCGTTAAATACAAGCTAAGATGCTAACACTACTCATACTTGTACCTTGTAAACTTTTCACTCCTGAAAATTATTATATATTTGGTGAATGTGCCATTTCGAATTTCAACCATGGATCAACGTTTTGCAAAATTCTATGCTTCACGTTCCACCCGAGAATAATGAGTTTGAAGGCGAGATCATCCCATGTAAAGACTTTCGTCTCGACACATCCCAACCTTGCGGATAAGTGACCAGGCTTTTGACACCCCACAGAGACTAGTATCGGGACTCACGGACCTTCGGTTTCAAAAACTCTTAGGTTTCCTATATATACATAGCTTATTTAGAAAAACTTAAACTGAAATAGTCTTAGTTCAAAAGCATAATAAGAAAAAGAAAATTTCCCTATATTTATTAATTCACGTTTACTACACACTTAACATTAATATAACCATGATACAATGTAAATCCTTGACCTTTTTGAAGGCTGCAACATCGGTTGTGAGCCGGCAAGATGCAGTAAACTTTTATCAGCCCACAGTTTATTATTATTATAACCACATTTTTTTCATTTTTTTAGTTTATATTACCATGATATAGAGAAAATTTCTTTTTAGAAAATTTAAGTATAAATTTGAACTAAAATTATTGATATCATCCATACTTCAAAAATTGTTGATTTAAGTTTAATTTTCGAAGAGAGCACGTATTATTAGTCCGGTTAGAAGCTTATGGGAGAGAAAAGCCACAAACTACACTTATGAGCTCTTAAGATTTCCAACTAATCCTTGTTTAGCATCCAACTCATACTTAACTCTATCATTTTTCGTTCTTCGCGAATTTCCGCGAATGCTTAGTCTAAAAGTTAAGGAACAAGCTAGAGCTCAACACGCTCGATCGAGTCAAAATTTATTCTTATTCTACCCAGCAGGAAAGTCAAAATTGTGACAAAACACTTATTTTATTTTTGAAAATTTTTAAATTTTTTCATTTTTTTGGTATTTTGGTGGTAAAAACGGGATTACGTGAAAACAACGACTGCAGGCACAATCAAATCGATAGATCCCCCCATACTAGAACTAAACATTGTCCTCAATGTTTTAAGAAGGGTCTCTACGTAAATCCTAAGCCGTTTATTAAGTATGCTTAAAGATAAACGTTAGTCGATAAGATTTGGATATTGGATTCCCAAAATGAAGCTGAGGATGATTGTGAAGCTCGACGCTGATCATCGAACAGGGACAGAAAATGCTGAGGTACGAGAGACTACAAAAATCCAGGCAATCCTGGACATACAATCACAAAACATAAAACACGGAAAATGGAAGAGGCGAGCCTCCTCACAACAACACACTTATTCATTACGACTACTACTATAATCATATTAGGATGTACGAGGGTTGACATATACCCTCCACCACCACGCAGTTGAAGTCTCTCTCCGACACGTCTGACTTTAGTCGACTGGCTGTGTCGCATGACCACTAATCATGTCCACAACTACATAATCTGAGATCTGTACACATAGGCGGCACCCAATCCAACGCTCTCTAACGTGGACATTCATGTCGTAGAACCTCCAGGTCACCATCCCATCGCGTATGGGGTCCTCTCCATTAAGCCCCACTGCACCTAACGGTATATCACAACTCCGGCATCTACAAACTACCCGTCTTTCACAGACTTGAACAGATTTCTAGCGTCACCCCAGCCCATCCGATACTATTTCTGGGAGAAGAGAGGCGCATGACTCTTTCTAGTAGTGCCGAGAATCCCCTACAGGGTTGAAAACTTTTTCCTCATTTTCGGAAGAAAACGAGAGTAAAATTTCTGACCCGGGAACTTCTTTGTGGAAATGAAGTTCATAAAGAGAAGGATTAAAATACTCACGAATTAAAGAAGCATTAGTGGCCTTCTTTACATTCTTTTCCATTGTTGCACAGTTAGTGACTTCATAAAGGTTCTCATGAATGAGTATTCCCGGATTAAATACCTTGTCCTCATTGTTGGTCGAAGATAAAGCTTCAACTTTGGAAAAAATCTATTGATAACCAAGGTCACACTCGAGAAAGGAAGGTAATCACTTGATCTAGGTGGATCAAGTTCAATCAAATCAGATTTTAGAATCTTTGATTCTTTGATTTTCTCTTCCTTGGAGTCAAATGGATCATAATAAGTATTATCATTAACGGTCTCAAGATCAAAAAGTTCATCATCATAATTATCCCATAATGGCGGGGATGAGTAATCAAGAGCATGTTCATCAGTGAACATCTCATAAATGTTATCAACAAAATTGTCATCAGGAGAATTTTTATCAACCAAATCTTCGAGAATAGACTCAATTTCCTCGATAGGATCATGGTTAAGCAAATACTCTATTTCTCGAAGATCAGATTCGGCATCAAAGGGAAGGTAATCAATTTCTGGTGGAAATGTAAAATGAGCGAGTTCATCGGCGAACTCCTCAAGAGAATAGTCGCTAGTCTTAGAAATCGGGAGACTAGGTGAAGAAAAAGTGGTACTGCCACTTAAAGAATTATGAAAAGGAGGGAGAGGAGATGAAGGATTACTATCTCCCAGTGGAAATGAATCACTTGCGAGATAAGCTTCGAATTCTTCCCAAATTAAATCACTTTCTTCGATGGAAGTAAGCGTGGGGGAAGAAGAAGACTTGGTCACGATTTCCGAAATCAGAGTGGGAATGCCACTCAATGGATTATCATGATATGGAGGGAGATCTTTGGTTTTATCAAGATTTAGCAAGTTCTCAATAATATCTCCCTCCGGATCAAATATATCATCATTAACTTCCGGTGAAGTAGTCGGTATGAGAAGTGAGAGAAGAAGTGGGATTACCACTTGGATGATTTGTTGCAAACAAATCTTCAAGAATTTCCTCATGTGAAACATTATAGACATCAATCATGTTGATTGATTCTTCTTGAGGTGTATTAGAATATCTTGAAGTGTCATTTCTCATATTCAAGATCAATCTTTCGTCACCGTCACGAAGAATCATTTCTTCTCCGTGAATGTCAATTAAAGCTCGAGCGGTCCGTAAGAATGGTCTTCCCAAGATGAGAGGGGCTCGAGGATCGCTCTCATAATCAACAATGACAAAATCAGCGGGGAATGTGAACTTTCCAACCAGAACAAAGACATCTCTTGCAATTCCTTCCGGTGTACAAATTGCACGATTGGCTAGTTTAAGAGTCATTTGGGTGGAAATAAGCTCGGGTAAACCTAACTTTTTCCACACCGAGAGTGGCATCAAGTTAATGCTAGCACCTAGATCGGCTAGGGCCTTGCACTTGAGCTCACTAAAACCACACGGAATGAGAAATTTCCCAGGGTCTCCTAGTTTTTCGGGTAACTTCTTAAGGATAACCGCTAAGCAATTTTCATTAAGGGGTGTGTTTGCCAATTCTAAAAGTTTCTCCTTGTTGGAAAGGAGACTTTTAAGCATCTTTTGGTATTTAGGAATAAGAACCAAAGCATCGCCAAGAGTGATATTGATATGAAGTTGTTTAAACATTTGACAAAATTTGTGGATTTTGACTTCATCTTTTTCTTTCTGTTTTTCTTGGTTCATTCTTGACGGATAAGGGATATGAGGATGACGGGGATCCCTTTGGTAAACCACATAATTTCTTTGAGAAGAAGGTTTAGCTTTTTGGACGAGAGGAGGTGGGACCTTAATGGTATACTCAGCATGTTCTGGGTCCGTTAAAGTCTCCTCAACACGTTCATCCTCCTCTGGATTAACGAATAGAGGAGGCATAGGAACGGTAGGTCCATCAAGAACAAGACCACTTCGAGTGGTAATGGCTTTCAATTCACCTTTTGGGTTAGAAACTGTGTTGCTAGGGAGAGATCCCGTACCTGAAGTAGAAGCGGTGTTCATTTGGAAAAAGCTAGCCATCATGTTCTTAAGCTCATTGGTTTATTGAAATTATGGACCGTAAGCTCAAGAAGCTTAAACAAAGTTGGATTCCTATTATAAAAGTTCATTGGGACTCCCGATGAGGACCAGAATTTACTTAGGAACGAGCAGACGAGATGAAGCGTAAGTATCCGCAACTGTTCTCGAGCACTACGGCTTAGAACGAGCAACTAAATTTCGGGATGAAATTTCCTTTAACGGGGGAATACTATGACAACCGTCTATTTTGAGGTCAGTAACTGATAGCGAACATATCAAATTTTGACTCCTTTTATTTATTTGTTGAGTCAGTTTTACATGATTGTGTCATTTTATTAAATGCTTATTTTTTGGAACCCTAGTTATACGAACGCTCCTTCGACCTATGACCCTAATTAACGGTCTTAACGGCCAACGATATGCTCAAGTAACATTATATCAGTGTCAATAATCTCGGATAAGTTAGTTTAACTAACTTGTAAAACCACATTTAAAGTTATATTTTAGCTTACGTTTTACAACTTTTAGTATTACTTACACATTTAATCCTTACCACACTACACAATATCTTACATTATATATAATAGGATAAATAAATGACACCTCATGCAACTTAAATGCCACATAATCACCAAAGAATGCCACCTCACCCAGAATAAATGCCACATCATCTTTAAAGAAATCCAAGTCAGCACAATTTTAATCCCAGTCATCAATATACATATCGTAGAAATTCTAGAAATAAATGGTGCTAAAAAGTCTATTGCAAGATTCGAACCCGGGATAATGAACAATTAAGCAAAGCACTTAACCACTGGATCATGACCCTGTTTGTGTTTTCATTTGGGAAAAAACACTCATAAAAGCACTCAATCCCGAAATCAATGCAATATGACTATTTCAAATCTCAGTCATCCCTAAAATAAAGCCAAACTAATTCTACGAATTTAAATCTTAGTCAACCGTAAAATCAAGCATCACTTTAATACTAAATCATCTATTTCCAAAACATCTAGAGATCTGATTTAGAATGGTATTTACTGGAGAAGAAGGACCAAATTCAATGCAAATCACAGTTCAAAAGTAATGCCAGAAGGTTTTATCAGGGATAACAATTTGAAAACCCTATTGATAAGCCTACACAAGAAATTCATAGTCACAATTCATCAAAACACAGCACACACATCTGGCAATATCATCAACCCATCAAATGTATATTTTTGAATTAGATTTACGTCTTCATTACCGGCGATTTCTAATTCAACACCACCACCATACGATGATTGAAACTAGGTTTATGAAGATACAATGGATCTATAATCTCTGGCTTAAACAAGAGGTGAGTTTTAGGTCTCTTTTTTTGGAATTATGTGTTACGCAAAATATTGATTACAATTATTTCATTCATTTTACTGATTCTTAATTAGTTTACGAATATATGACAACTAATAGTGTCATCTGCATATTAAGTGCTTGATAAAATGCTAGGATGAAATATTTCAGTCCAGTATCCAAAATTTTCCTAGCAACGGATCATCAATACCACCATATGGCGCTTCTCTTCAAGCCACTAAATGACGTTATTCGATTAATTCGATTAATTTTACTTTTTTGTTGATTTCTTTACCCCATAAAATGACGTTATTCCACATTTTAATCCATTTTGGCCTGCTCAAATGGTAGTAGAGCTTCAAAGTTGCTCTAGGCATTTTGAAATGTAGTGTTTGGGTAAGCATAAGCTTCTCAACATGGTGATGATATTGGTAGGACTTTTCATCTCATACACTTGACGGATTGTTTTTAGGTATAAGAATTCAGCAAGCCCCTTACCGCACCTACATTTTGTATTTCTTTAATTCGTGTTTTTGTGTTTGGGGTCATAAGCAACTGAAGTTATATGCATTTGTTTGGTTACGCTCTGATCAATTTTAAGTTCAAAGGTTGGCATCAATTTATCGCTTGCTGAGTGAGCATATAGGGTGTAACCCAGGCACGAGAAGGTAGTATTACATGTTTTATGTTCTCTTTATGCGTTGCACATTTGATAAAAAGTAGATCTTTACCTTTTTGTAACACCACCATTAGTTGTAAAATAGTGTCACAAACAAGTTTGTAACATGCTCTTTTCATCAGGTATGTAAGAGTGACATCGACATAACACACCAGTATGCCATCACCTGAAGACACAATTCGTCTTGCGAAGGTGAGTGAAAAGCGGTTTCATTCATAGGCTTAAATGCGAGTATCTTCATGTACTTATACTTTTAGTTGTGTATTTATATCTTACAGATTTTAGGAATTAGCAACGAAGAAGCTGGTCTTAAAGCCGATATAAGTAAGAAAGATTCAAAAGGAACCTCTAGTGTGAGCCCACTAGACTCAAGGTCGGCTAAAAACAAAAGGTATCGTGAATCATGTAACAAGAATAGAAGATATAAAGTCAAAGCAATCGCGTATGCAACACAACCCGTGTCATTTATCTCATGTGGCATCATGGAATCTGAACCAGGAGTGACCATCGTAGCCTTTGACGAATCAAAACCAAGAGACCAAACTGCCGGCTCATCAAGCTACTGTGCTTTCGAGATGCACACAACAGGCTTTGGTTCAAGAATGATGGCTAAATTGGGTTACGTCGATGGTAATGGGTGTTGAAACTTAAAGATGAGATATATTCGATGGCATACCAGGTAACCAACAATCTTAATGATTCAGCACAATCTCTATGCATAATGTACTTAGGCTAATTATCTGTAGCTTTACAATGTACTTTTAGTTATTTTATAATGCTTACAAATTTGTTGTATTATAGTACTTTCAGTTCTATATTATTAACCGATTTGCATCTGATATGGTCTGCGTTAATGGGTTACTATTTGTTTGATGTATTTCGTTAACTATTTGATTTCAGAACTATAATGTAGTATATGCATAGAAATTAAAAGACTAAGTATCAAGAGTATGTTATGAAAATGAGCAATAAAATGAAAAAGAGAAAGGTATTGGTGAAATACAAGTGTTAAAATTGTATCTGAAAGGTGAATCTGTTCTGGATTTAATGATTTTTGTATATGAGTTTACTAATTAGAAAGCCGAGGATGAATAATTTAGATTATGGCTAGGGGAAAAAGTTAGTCTAACATGGAAATTGTTTCAGAAATGTAAGGACGTGGTCGATCAGCTATAGTACCAATCTGATTAAATCCTAAACAGTCTAATATACATTAGGTCTGATACTTCATTTGGTTAAATGTAAGTTAGCTAATGTGTTTATGAAATGTTAATGCTAATATACGGTGTGGAGGATGCGGATATGGTTTACTGGCATGTTAACTGTTCTTTGTGTGTGTGTGTATGTTTCTGTGTGTGTGAATCAGAGATAGCAAGACACGTTTGAATGTTGAGCACCTAAGCCTTAACGCTACCTGCACACGAAAAAGTACTATTGGTGTAATGTTTGATCTTGAGACCCGTGATGTGGCAAATTTCTATGGTAACCCTTCTTGAGTTTAACTAAAGAATTGGATTTGGATGAACAAGCTAGCGTAAGAATATGGTAATGTTCCTGTGATTTCCATTACAACGCAGCAACTATAGGTATAAGATTTCCCTTACTACAATTTGTCTGACTAATTTAACTGTATTGTTTGAAACCAACCAAGCTGGCTTTGGCTCGTGAGCACTTTTTGTCCATATTTTTTTCTTTAAAAGAAAATGCTTAATTTATATCTTCAGAATGAAATGATTTAGGAGGTTGTATAAAAATTAGACTTTTGGTACTTTTTTGCCTGCTATACATCTGACCCCTTTTTGCGATTTTTTAACATAATCTGTCCAGACATGAGTAAATGGCTCTAAATTGTCACCTCTAATGTTGTCATTTCTTTCTGGGATTTTGTATACCTTATCTCTTAACATGATAACATAATGCATATAATTGCATTGTGTCTTAGTGGCTAACCTTATATATTACTTTAATTGTACAATAACAATTTTTTGTCGTTTATAATTGCGGTGTCTGCCCCTGTATAAAATCATGCTGCTGCACAGAAACTTCTCCAGAAAATGAACAATTATAACCGCTATGAAGCGCATTCTATATGTTGAAAACCAAAAGGGGGGGAAGCCCGGATTGACACAATTTTAGTTTATCAACAACAATCCTTGCAAAACAGTGTCAATATTTATATTAACGAATTTTCTTTTGGATTACAAGGTGTATGTTGAGTAGCAGTAATTGTATATACCACGATGCCAATTATACACATAACGTGTTATAGCTTTATAAGGTTCTTTTGTTATAATGCTGAACTTTTGGTTTCGACTTTAAATTGACCAAACACGACAGTGGTCTTAGGTTCAATCCACATGCTTTAGGTCTTTGCCATTTTCTGCATGAAAGTGCATACCTCTGCATTGCATAATATATGAATCATCATAATCACCAGCATGTCAAAAAGATCACTTTTAACTTTAGAGCAGGTCCTCTAGAGCAGCTCTTTTAGAGCAGTTACTTTACTTTTTTTTCTGTCAATGCTTTTATGAGGAAACTGATTTTTTATTTCATATCACATATCCATTACCTTTACATAATTTGTAGCTACGAGAGATACAACGACAAATCAAGTTGGTGCTATAGAACAACAAAAAAAGTAAGCCGCAAAGAAAAATCACAAAACTAATTTTGTGTATTTGGTTTCTGATCTGAATGACCTTTTATGATTCTTGCAGCTTTTTCTTGATTGAACCTCATAGATTCCGTGTAGTTGTGCATGAATACTTTTCCCAAATGGTTTACGAATCCTAAACTGTGGTGGAGATGCGGATGTGATCGAGGATGTTGGCCCTTACGATTTTCACATATGTTAATGTTGCTGAGTATGTATGGCTTTTACTTTGATACTATGGTGATATAACACGTCCTGATTCGATCTTTAACAACCCAAAACGTAGATTCAACTTTTGCATTCTCGATGTATTTCTGAATTTACAACTAAATAATCATTCAAGGGTTGAATTCCGTTTTTTGTTTTTATGTTTTGCATTATTACATGTATCTTATACATCTAAAACATATGGTTTTAAATTTTAACATCTAATACAATTGTGCCATCTTTTACTTTGATACTATTGGTATGCTGATATGATTTTGAATGGATGTTGGCATAATTTTCTCTTTTTTGAACCTTTTGACGTAGACCAAATTTAAAACTTTTAATTGCGAAGGCTATGGAAAGAGTTAGGAAAGATGACGTCATCACTATACAAGTAAGGTTGCTTTTACGTTACTGGGCGTGATCGGATATTATCTTATTGCCATCTTTTTAATGATGACAATATGACACGACATACTTTAGTTATGAAGTCTTATGTAAGGTAACTAGCTGCAACTTAAATTCAACAAATTTCTATAAAGTAGGAAATTTTGTGATATACTCCACTCAGAATGGGTAACTACTACTCCGTAAGTTTTATCTTTAGATAAATGCTTGTGGTCACTTTCTTACTTTATGACATAGAAGTGCTTATGTATAATTCGCCAAATGTGTAGGTTATTCTGATGAGTTTTAAATCATCAAATGAATTATTAAACTTTGATATTATGTTTTAATACAACAAAATAGTAATACTCAGTTATTTTTTTACTGGAATGTATGTTTTGCTCAACTCAAGGATTGTAACTGACTGTAATATAACATGTCTTTCACAATTGTCTTTTGCAGTTCGCCATCTTCGAAGTTCTTTCTCCAGATTATAATATAGAGATTGATACTGAAATTACTAAAAAAGTGAGACAGATGGATGCGCAGACAAAATAAGCCTCAAATTTTTAAAAGGCGTGGAGAGAGGACTTAAATGAGAATGATCAGGAACGTTAAAAGTAATGTAGTACTTGAGGTTGAATATGCAATATATAATCAATTTAGCCATACTTGAAATGCTATTTTGGTATGTCTAAACTAATTTGCTTTTCGACTTCTTATTTTGTAGGAACGACCAGTTGGTGCACTTGCAAATTTGGCTACAAATGAAAAGTGTAGCATGGAAGTTGCAACTTTCAATAGATATTTGTGCTTTAGTAATGCTTGCTTGCAACTGCAAGCATGAGGGAGTCCAAGAACAGGTAACTTTGTTTGAAAAGTACATTTTAATGATGTGTTAGTGTTGTGACAATTGAATTCACTCACGACTTGCAATAGTTTCATTATATCTTCAATTTGTGATTACATCCTTATATCATTTTCATGTTAGATATACAAATATTGACAATTTACATCTATTTATTTTCTAGGCTGCTCTTGCTGTATTTGCATCAGCTTTGTTGCGTGCAATCTTTTTTATTGAATGCAATTGGATTAGTCTATGCAATGATTACAAAGACACAACATCAGCAAACATGAATAGTTAAGCAGGATTGAACCCAATACTTCATCGTCATGGGTAGTTTGTCACAGATTTTAACAGTTCGCGTTGGGTTGGATTGACCAAGTATTCTTTTTTACCTTCTCATAATTATTTATGAATAGATAGCATATTAAATATGAAAGTATGATAATAGGAAACTCATTATTGCAATTTTTATAAGATTACAGGAATTTCAGTAATGCACGATGTATGCACAGATTATATAAAAAATTACAATCTTGAAAAGTGTTGATGTTGGTTACAACTATGGTATTATTCTTATACTACAAGGTTTGATTCATTTCCTTCCAAAGGTATACAACCTGACCCTTAGAGAAAGTGTAATAATTTAACTTGATCATGGTATTTTACATTGTTCATATGATCCACAGGTGCAACAACTTATTGCAAAACTAAATAATATTAGCACATGATGTTTATCAAGAAGGTGCATGGAAATGTGCAGGTAGTTATGTCTCTTGATTGTTGCATAATCCAATCATAAAAATATTGGTATCTGAAGCATTCTTTTTCATATTCTATTTATGTTCAAGTTAATGTATTTTCTTAAGGTAAATGTGTATAGGTTGCTAAAAATGAAATTGAAAAGATGCTTATTCAAATGGTGGAAGCTGAGCTAGAGATTAAGAAAAAGAATGGAAAATATAAGAAGGAATTCTAAGGGAATCCTCACTTTTTTGGGTAAGTAATATGCTGATATGCTTTTTATGCCGATGAAGTTATATTATGAGGTTGAAAATTGGTCGGGTCGGTTGAGTCAAGCAATGGACCAAAATAGGCTTACGATATCCCGCCCATCGTGTTTACTTAAAAAATAGGCTTATGATATACGATCTTGACATTAAAATGATGCTTCTCATGACACATTCTTTGTAGAATTAAAAAGGTAGGTCAGGTTGTGACTCAACGTCTCAAGGAGCAGCCTGTTATTGTAGCTCATAGTGAGAACACCTTTGATGGACCCTGTTATCCAACAAATTTGAGCTCGATAAGGTTATAAATTCAGTTTTTATGAAGTCTTTCAATTTTCAAACAATATAAACGTCCCGTAGATAGAATCGTTATTTGGTAATATATTAGTGATTTTTTATTAATATAATGGCAACTTTGGTGGGGAGGTCATAGTTGGATTTGTCGTAAATTAGCAAAACGTTTTTGAAATTAAACAGGTGTAAAAGGATCTAACATTGCGTATTTCGTAAGTTTCATTAATGTGTAAACTTAGTTTTTATGGTTAATCCTTTTTATAGGGTGTTTGGGATTGCTTATTAGATGTTTTTAGTAGATAAGCAATTTTTGGTGTTTGGAGGAACACATTGATATTTTTGAATAAAAAAGGGCTTATGATAAGTATGATGAAACCTGTTTATTAGAGGTTGATAAGCATTTAAAATTAATTACAATTCCAAAGCACCCCTTAATATACAAAGGAAATATCTGCAACTCGCTTAATATTTTCTTTGTTTATGATTTGTAGTTTACAGAAAGGGAGAGTGACCAACTACTGAAAGCAAAGAGAACTGAGGAAACTTAAGTAACGATGAACTTATAGATTCATCAAAAGATATTATGTTGTTCACATCTTCACCTTCTTGCTTATATAAAGTTCTGGATAGGAACTATTAATATATATCCCCCTGCAATAACATATTCATTTATTGTACTTTGAAAAAACTTTATCGTAATTGATTAACCATTACTTTAAAAGGGAATATACATTCGTGTTAGTTTTCACATCATGTACTCCTTTTTGTATACTTTGTAATGACAAATACTTTATTAAGTTTTATTTCCTCATATCGGATTACCATACATTTCTTTTTGTTCTT
The DNA here is from genome assembly GCA_026074375.1 of Tanacetum coccineum. Lineage (NCBI taxonomy): Eukaryota > Viridiplantae > Streptophyta > Magnoliopsida > Asterales > Asteraceae > Tanacetum > Tanacetum coccineum. The sequence continues at coordinate 36,672 of BQNB010016979.1, read as the reverse complement.
TATTCATTCTATAAATATTTGACGATTTAAGTAATTGATTAACCGTTACTTTATTCATTCCTTGGATACTCACAAAGTAAGCCCGCCCATCGGGCGGGCTTTGCAACTAGTATATATATACAAATATTTCAACACACATGGTCCCTTGAAATAAAACAATAAGATTTCATCAATGGTCCCTTGGAATAAAATAATATGATTTCATCAACGGTCTCTTGGAAATAAAACAATATGATTTCATCAATGGTCCCTTGGAATAAAACAATAAGATTTCACCAATGGTTCCTTAAGACAATATATATATATATATAACTCTCATAGTTGGTCCCCTTTGGAACCGGCCCCATCACCTCATTTAATTAAAAAAAAAAAAAAAATATATTTGGAAAAGTAAATATTATAATATAAATTATTTTTTGGGGTTTAGTTTTTTTGTTTTGGGGGGTTTTTTTGGGTTTTATGGTGAATTTATGAGTAGTGTGAGGGGGATGAGTATATAGAATGGTGTAATATTTTATGGTAATAAAGTATAGTAATGATTTATATGATTTTAGGGGTATCTTGCACTGGTAGTGAGCCCAAATAGGGTTTTACACGGGGAGGTCGACAAGTCAGTGTGACAAGCCGATAAACACACACATACATATAGGCTTTTTGGGCGATTTCCTAAAATGTTACCTTTTTGAATAGTCTATTCCAACTAACCAATTAGGTCTTAATAAGATGTACAGGCCAAGTTTTAAAGTCTACAATACTACCGACACTTTCATGTATTTGGTGGATTTTATGAATAATAGATGAAAACGGAATATTAGGCTTAATCTCACCAAATTAATTACAGGATAATAATATGTTTGGCAAAGATTTATTCTAGTTTAGTAAGAAAAATATGTCAAAAATTTAAAATTGGCACCATTTTTCAAAGAAAACTAGGAAATCAAAGGCAAATATAGGTCAAGTGGTAATTCTACTCCCATCCCCCTACTTGGTTTGTACAATGTCCCTATTGTACAATTAAGGAATTGAAATAATGAAATAAGAGTAGAATTCTAACAATAGACTCCCCTGAGTGTTGCTCTCTTCTTCGAGTGATAATTGCAAGAGTTGACTTCTTGAAAAGTGTCAATAGAACAACCTCGTTTCCCCTAAAATCACTAAACAACAAAGAGAATTAAACGTTCATGGATATACACTACAATCTAACTCACTTTCGTAGGAATCACGGTTGCATTTAGCATATGCAACATGCCTTTTAAACCACTTGGTGTCTTGGACGAGTGAAGTCACGTGAGGGTTTCCAGGGAACACACCCACAAAGTTCATTTACTTGTACACGATTTTTAAAAAGGTTTCAAACTTATTTTAGTTTTTCAGAAAGGGTTTTACGGCTTAACCATGGGTTTGGTTACGGCATAAACATGTGGTTTTAAAATTTTGAAATTTTGAACAAAAAGGTTACGGCGTAACTAATGCAGGACATTACGGCGCAACCTTTATGGCTACACCTATACAGAACCTTTCTACCACACGAACATGAGTAAATGAGACTTTGGATTCCATTCCTTCATAGAGAAAACCTGCCAAATAAAGTTAGAAACCAACAAAAACCAACTAATATGCAAAAAATAAAAGACGGGTTGTCTCCCAACAAGCACTTTTGTTTATTACCGAGTCTTTAAGTTAGACTCAAGACATTCTACGTCTTTGCTTGGCCATTTCCCTTTTGGGCCATTTTTTTCATTAATCCGGCTCTTATCGCGGCAACATTATCTTTAATTCTTGGTATTTTCTCAACTCCTAATAACCTTACCTTTGTGTAGGTCTCGCCCGGTGATATGTGTGAAAACACATATCCATTTTATATCAAAATAGACCTTAAAAAGACGAAATTATGCTTAAAATGCTTGAATATTGCTTGTTTTGTCTTTGTGATTGTGTAGGTACGGATATAGTAAAAATCGTAAGAAAACAGTCAAAATTGGACAAACACGGACACGGGAACGGAAGAGCACACAAAGAGCCAGAAGTTTTCTACAAAAAGGTCAAAAAGTCAGCAGTGGTCAACCCTTGGTCAAAGTCACAACAAGACAAAACCCATTAAATTTCCAAATCAGCCCTCAAGATAATCCAAATTACAAAAATCACCCTTAGAGCCCTAACGGTGTTAACTTCTATTAAAAGAAGTTAACACCCGTTAACTTCTTTTAATAGAAGTTAACACCCGTTAACTTTTTATATAACAAATCCAAAACCAAGCCCAGGTCAACACAAATCAAACGCGCCTTTATAAAAGTAAAAAAATGGCGCCAAGAACAGTTTCTACTGTTCATCATCTTCTTAGTTTTACCACGGGGTCAAAACAAGGGGCAAGTATAAATTAAGGACGTAGAAGGATAATTCGAAGGATAAAGTACACATTGGCAGGATAAAACGTCACCAAGCTCTCCTATTGGTCAATTCCCAACAAAGGAATCACACGTGGTCAAGTGAAGAAAGCACAAGGAATGAAGTTATTTACTCTAGAATCACTCTCAGAACAAACACAAGCTGTCACATCACGGATTGACACGTTTGGCAATCCGTGTGAGCTTGATATTGATCTAACGGCCAAGAGTGATTCTCCAATCATTGAAGGAATGTACGGATAGGATTGAGAGGAGCGTATAACAAGCCTGTGCCTAGAAGCTTCTCCATGCTGCTATATAAAGCCTCACTCCTCACACACAGCTAATATCTTTTTCCTGCTTAATTTTTAGTTTAAAAATAGCTTTTGTAATTTTTAATTTAAATGTAATTTTTCTTTTAAAAGTATTTGTAATTTCTTTTATTCAAGCTTTGTAATCCGTTTTTAAAATTAATGAAATCATAAGTTCAGTTTTAATCATTTATTTTTACTCTTAAAACTCTAAATAAGCTCTATTATTTGTGTAATGATTCATAAGCTCATGATAAGTTCTGTCTCGGCTCTTACAAGTTTCTAAGCTTGTAATTGAGCTCTAATAAGCTCTAATCTACTATAACCTTAAAACCAGCTTAAGTACTTTAGCTTAATGAATTTTGGATATTTGGAAGGGAAGCTAGCAAAGGATGAGCTTCCATGGACTTATACTAGCTTATTCTAAATAAGCCAGGGCTAGTAGACAAGCTCTTTGAGTTTTTTAAGCTTTTGTTTAGCTAAAGCTAATTGTAAGTCTTCATTTCAATTTTTGTTTTTAAAATACTTAGTATAGTTTTGCTTATTTGCTTATCAATTGCTTAATCTGCTTTTTAGTTGCTTATTTATACTTTATATTGTTTTATTGTGCTTATTAGTTATGTCTTTTAATCTGTTTTTAGCTATTTAATTATAGATCTTAGTGTTTCATAATCTGTCATAAAATCAACTAAAAAACCAAAAATAATTAGCTTAGCTTGTAGATCTTTGATTCTAGCTTAATTGATCTTTGATTTATGTTTATCAAACTTGTTATAAGCTATTTGATATCTGGTACTTAGGTTTTGCTAGCTAGATTTTAAAATCTAAAGTTTAAATGGATTATGCATTAGTTAAAGGGGTGTTTGGATTAATGCAATTTGACCTCAAAAAGTCAAATTGAGCTAAGTTCATTGCTTGAACCAGTTTTTAATTCATTTAAAATCAGTAGTAAAAGAGATTTCAGAAGTTAGATTTCAAAAATTCAAGTAGTTAAGGCTTATGTTGTTGTCCCTGCACCAGGGGAGGTATTTGACTTAAGCTAGCTAGTGAATTTTGGATCCAAGCTTTCATAAGCTTGGTTTTTGCTTGTTAAGTGATTATACACACTCATTTTGAGTGTCTAATGCAAGTGAGACTCATTTGGTCACCTGCATTTGGTTCTAGCAACCCTTGCCAAGTGCATCAGATAGGTAGACTGCAGTGTCCAACTGCAGTCCCTTTTTGATCATATTTAAGCTAGTTTAAATAGGATTTAGTTGATAAAATTCAGTTAGCTTATAGTTTTCATATAGGTAATGATAGATTAAAACTTGTTTTTATATTTCTAGTTTATTTTCTAAGGTACATTTGCTTTTAAAGTTCATAAAAATCTTTAACAAAAAAATAAAAAAACAGTAGCTGTTGGATCTTAGCTTTTAAATCTAAATTTTTAGCTTATAGGATTTAGTTTTATGGTTGAAACTTATAGCTTATATGTAGTTGGTTAAGTTTTCAAAAGCTCAGGTTCCATTATAGCTTATTGTCCATTTTAGCTTAATTTGTTTTTGAACTTTAAAGTCTTTCTACTGAGTTTGCCATTTAAATTAGTTAATTCAGTTAGCTTTTAGTGTTATTGGTTAAATTAGCTTATCAAAAGTAGCTTCTACATATCCTAAGCTTTCTAGAATAGCTTTTTGTTTTGAAAATGAGCTTAAAATGAGTTGTGTGCAATCAATTAAGTGAAAAATAACTTTTAAGCTCTTAAAAGCTAAGTTTCTGTAACAGCTAGCTTCATAAGCTGTTTGTGAGTTTAATTTTGAGATTGAGCTTATAGTGTCTTTGTTAAAGTTGCTTAACAAAGCTCCATCTACAACTTTTGTTCTTTAAGTTTTTTTAAAAAAAAAAGAGGAAGTGGAAATCGGGGGTGAGCAAGGCTCGAACCCCCGACCTCAACACCTCAACCCTTTATAACACTACACACACCACACACTACCGCTGCGCCCTTGGGTCTTTTCCGTCATTACCTTGCTTTATTAAATCTTTATACATGTTTTGGCCCAATAAGCCTTATAAGCTGTTCTAGCTTATTTCGTGGCTTATTTAATAAGCTGTGATCTCGAGCTTATTTTCCTAGGTTTTAATTTGTATAAGCTAATTTCTGTAATTTTTCTAGAATTTTTATAGTTCATTTCGTATTTTTAAACATTTATTTTCATTAAAAACTTTAAAAAATCATAAAAAATAGAAAAACAATCAAAAAAATATAAATCTTTTTTAGAAAATTTTCTTTTATCATTTAGAACGTAGGAAAATTAGTTTGACTCTCGTGGGTTTATTTTTGAGCATTTTAGCTTTTAGGGCTCGGTTTTCTATTCCCGTTATTCGTTTTTGTGATTTCTTTCAAATTTTATCATTAAGTTTTCAAATTTTATAAATCCCTTTATTTTTACTCATAGAAATAGATTATTAATTCAAATTCTAGGTTAAGGTGCTAATTAGGGTTTATTTTGTCATTTCCGTTTTTCGTCCGCGTGTTTAGTTATTTTACTTGCATTTAATTGTTTTAATTGTTTTTAGTCATAGAAAATCAATCAAAAACTGAATCGAGGGTATCAATTCACATTTCTTTGGGATACGACCCGGTAATCACTTACCGGTTAAACGTATTATATTATATATTTTTGTGTTTAAATTGCATTTAATCTTTGTCCTCAAGGATTATTTGTAAATTTCTATAAATACTTTGATATATTATATATACGTAAAACTTCTTCAATCAATTTTTGGCGCCGTTGCCGGGGAAGTGTGTTAAGATTCTCTCAGTTGAAGTTTGTTGATCGTGTTTTGAAGAACCTTTCGTTTTCGAAAGTTACGCTTTTAAAGAAAAACAAAAATAAAAAAAATAAAAAGTAAAATATATATATATATATATATATATATATATATATATATATATATTTCTTTTCTTTTTAGTATAAGTAGAAGATTAAAAACAAAAATACAAAAAAAAAATATTTGCTCTTTCAATTTAAAAGTTACAAAGTTGGTAAAAGAACACCAACAAATAATACCTTCAATTGAGGTATTATCCATAATAAGTTCCCAACTCGAATTAAAGATTTAAAAACTTACCATTTGTGTCACTTACGAGATACGGCTCACCTTAAAAAGTAAAATTTTTAAGAGCTACCGTGAAGTAAGTTTGATTAATTGGTTCAAGTTGTCTTTCTCGTTGTCCGTTAAAAATAGATTGTGAATAAACTTTAGAAAAACCAAAAATATTTTTTATTATTTTTCTATTTTCCTTTAAATAGTGCTTGCGCACTAGACGTTCTAATTATCCTAATAATTCAAACGTCACAATTCCAAGATGTCGGAGAAGACAAGTTTCTAACATAGTCGAACCCGAGATTCGAACTATTGTTGCACCTATGGCTAAACGTACCATGGTGGAGCTACTTCGTGCCCCCCACGGAAGAGTACAGAGAAGCTATTGTTTTACCAGAAATCGATGCTGGTCATTTTGAGATTAAGACGAATTTGCTTCAATTGGTTCAAGCTAACCCATTTTACGGTCGTGAGAGTGAGAATCCTCATACTCATATTAATAGTTTCAAAAGGATTACTTCGACTTTACGATTTAGGAATGTGCCTAACGATGTGATTAAGCTTATGATGTTTCCATATTCGCTCGAGGGAGCCGCTAAAACTTGGTACGAGAAAGAACCACCAAATTCAATCTTGACTTGGGAGGGATTTCGTTTACAAGTTGTTTAACCAATTTTTCCCTCCTTCGAAAACCACTTACTTAAAGAAAGAAATTTCTCGTTTTACACAAAAATTCGAGGAAACTTTTAGTGAAGCTTGGGAACGATTTAAGGAGTTGCTTAGAGCATGCCCTCATCACGGATTTACAGAGTTAACTCAAGTTGATACATTTTACAACGGTTTAAACGAGAATGAACAAGACTCCTTAAATGCCGCGGCGGGTGGAAATCTTTTGAGTAAAACGACTAGAGAGGCTTTAAACATAATTGAGAATAAATCAAAAGTTCGTTATTCACGTAATAGATCAAATGCTTCTAGGATGAATGCTACTTCTAGTAAAACGGATAAGAGAATCGATAAGCTTGCAGATCAACTTTCGACCTTAGTCGAGATTGTTTCTAAAAAAGTTGTCACTCCTGCTCCGGTTAAAGCGGTTGAGGAATCTTGTGTTACTTATGGTGGTGCCCATTCCTGGTATAATTGTCGGTACGTAACAATCAGGGCTTAGTGTTTTGTGCGACTACGGGTACTTCAATCAAGTTAAAACCTACAAATCGTGTTCGTAATCAAATGGCACACCGGGTTTTGCTCCGGTGCAAAAAAATGTCAAAATAGGTTTATCAGATCATGTTCAAGGGAATAATTTTAATCGGGGGAATAATTTCATGGAAATCAAGGTTTTCAAAATCAATTATAATCATGCTCTAAATTGTCAAACCAAGGATTTCAAAACCAAGGTTTTCAAGTGTATAATAATCAAGTTCAACAAGAGATTTCAAATGATTTTTCAAGTTACAAGAGGATAATGATCAGATGATTGAGGAATATTGCAAAGTCAATCAACTCGTTGAAAGGAGACTTAAGAATGAATTTAAAACACATGATAAATATCAACAAGCCGTCATGATGAATCAACAAACCTTCTTTCCAAAATAATTTGCAAAACATGATTTGTGGATTGTTTCAAAACCAAGCCTCAACTTCGGGTACTCTTCCGAGTAACACAATCCCAAACCCGAAGGGTGTGATGAAATGCAATCATACTAGAAGTTGTGTTGCTTACGAGGGACCTCGATTCCTACTAATTATTCTCCAAAAGGTAGGTGGAACGAGAAACGAGGAGACAACGAATGATGAGAATCAAATTTCTAAGGAAGTACCGATTAAATCCCACTACGGTTATCCCCATTTAATATTCCGGAACCCGATGTTCCCGAGACGTTGCTAAAACCACTCCCATTCGGAATACATATTCCGAAAGGTTTACCTAAGCCAAAGATTCCATATCCTTCAGCCGTGATGATCAAAAGTCACGTGAATAAGCTTCGAATCAATGGGAGAAGATCTTCCAAATTTTCAAGGATTGTGCTTCGACATTAGTTTCGCGGATGCTTTACTTTTGATGCCAAGATTTGCTCCTACGATTAAGAGTTTGCTCATGAAAAAGGAAAAGTTGCTTGAGTTAGCTAAGATACCACTAAACGAGAATTGCTCGACGATACTTCTCAAAAAGCTTCCCGAAAAGCTTGGAGATCCCGACAAGTTTCTTATTCCATGTAATTTCCTAGGAATGGATGTATGCCACGCCTTGGCCGATCTTGGTGCGAGCATAAATCTTATGCCTCTTTCTATTTGGAAAAAACTTTCTTTGCCTGAACTTACACCAACTCGGATGACTTTAGAGTTAGTGGACCGATCAATTACTTATCCTAAAGGACTCGCCGAAGACATTTTTGTCAAAGTTGGGAAATTTCATTTTCCTACCGACTTTGTTGTTGTCAATTTCGAAGCTGATCCTCGAGTACCTCTCATACTTGGGAGATCCTTTTTGAGGACCGGTCGTACTTTAATAGATGTTTATAGAGAAGAAATAACCCTTAAGGTTGATAACGAAGCCGTCAGTTTTAATCTAGATCAAACCACGAGATACTCCTCTATAAATGACAAGTCGGTAAACCGAATTGACATCATTGATGCAGTTTGTGAGGAGTATGCTCTGGAATTTCTAGGATTTCCTAATTCTTCGGGTGGCAATCCCACCCCGATGTCTGAGTCGTTTACTTCCGAATTCATTTTAGAAGAAATTGAAGCTTATCTTAAGGATGATTCTATTTCACCAGAAATTGATCATACCGATTTTAATCCGGAGGAAGATATTTGTTTGATTGAAAAATTGTTAAATAATGACCCGTTTCAACTTCCTTCAATGGACCTTAAACAAAGTGAAGTGACCGAGGCAAAATCTTCAATTGAAGAGCCTTCGAAATTAGAGTTAAAAGATTTGCCGTCTCACTTAGAATATGCTTTCTTGGAAGAAAACAACAAGTTACCAGTTATTATTTCAAAAGGTTTAAAAAATGATGAAAAAGATGCTCTTTTAAAGGTGCTCAAATCTCACAAAGGGGCCATTGCTTGGAAAATCACCGACATCAAGGGTATCGACCCTCGTTTTTGTACCCACAAAATCTTAATGGAAGATGATTATAAACCTACGGTTCAAAGTCAAAGACGGGTTAACCTAAAAATTCATGAGGTAATCAAAAAAGAGGTCCTAAAACTTCTTGATGCCGAAATGATTTACCCAATCTCTGACAGCCCATGGGTTAGTCCAGTGTATTGTGTTCCTAAGAAAGGTGGAATAACCGTCGTTGCTAATGAAGAGAATGAATTAATTTCAACATGTTTAGTTACCGGATGGAGAGTCTGTATCGACTATAGGAAATTAAATGAAGCGACTCGAAAAGATCATTTTCCATTACCGTTTATGGATCAGATGATAGAAAGATTAGCTGGGAATGAGTTCTATTGTTTTCTAAATGGGTTTTCAGGGTATTTCCAAATACCAATAGTCCCCAGGACTAGGAGAAACTACTTTCACATTGACCGTAGGAACTTTTGCTTACCGACGGCAGGCCATTTGGCTTGTGTAATGAATCCATGTACTTTTCATGGTGTATGATGACATATTTCATGATTGATCGAAAAGTCCATGGAAGTTGTTTTTGGATGATTTCTCAGTTTTTGGGGAAGTTTTTGATTCATGCCTCTCCATTTAGAAAAGATGATAATAACGGTGGAAGACAATATTTAGTCTTAATTGGGGAGAAGTGCCACTTTATGTGTAGAGAAGGTATTATGTTAGGGGGAAGCGGTTTTGGTAATATTTGTGCAAAGTAGGGGAAATTACGGGCTCAACATAATTTCCGTATTCTGCTGACACATAACGTCTAAAAATTATCTACATCGTAATGCGCTCCCCAAATGTACGCGCAATCTAGAAAGTATATAGGCTATACCTAGTACCTATCTCGTTTATATAATGCGCGAGTCCACATCTCCAGCGCTACAGAGCTCAGAACACGATAGGTCATCGCTCGCGCTCTTTTTCGAAGATTTATCATATCCCGGACTTTTTCTAAGATTGCTAGACCATGACTCACATTCTTGTGAAAGGAAAACACGTTTGTGTTTTCTAAGGATGTATTGTGCTTTTTAGAATCTTAAAAAGGAATCTTACCGAAGTTACCATCTTAGTTTTTGTCCACTGAATTGGAACTTACCATTCGAACTGAATGTTTGTGATGCAAGTGGAATTTCGCGTTTGGTTTGCGGTTTAGGACAACGAAAGATGAAGGATTTTCAGCCTATACATTATGCTAGCAAAGACTATAACTGAAGCTTCAATTCATTAAACTACTCGGGAAAGAAAAAATGCTTTGCTGTTGGGATATGGCTTTTGAAAAGTTTCGGCCATATCTTGTCTTTTCTAAATGAATTTGTGTTATACGGATCATCGGCTTTAAGTTTACCATTATGAACAAACAAGACGCTTAGCTGAGGTTTGCTACTGTGGGCGTTATTATCCTACAAGGTGGGAAATATGGAATTTGATATCACCATCCCGTGATAAAAAAAGGAAGTGAGAACCTTGCGGCATACCATTTATATAGAATGAGAATCCTCGTAAGGATGGTAGAAAACAAAGGGCATAAAATGAATATTTTCCCTTTTTTAGAAAACTCTTGCGTAGGTATTTTAGTGAAAGGTACCCCATGGTTTGCAGAATATGCAAATTACCAATGAGGGGAATTTTAATTTAAAGGAAATGTCAACTCAACAAAAGAGGAAGTTTTTTAAGGAAATTAAACATTATTTCTGGATGATCCCTTCTTTTTCGTACTTGTGCTGATCAAATCAATTTGACGGTGTTGTGAGGCCATGAAGGACCCAACCGAGTGCTATATATTGACAATCTCACTGCTCGAAAAAGTATTTGATGCGGTTTCTTTTGGCCCTAACTATATCGATGATGCCCATACGATTGTTCATATCTTTGTGATACGTGTCAAAGACAAAGGCAAATTTCTCACGAGACGAGGATGCCTCAAAACTCTATCAAGTTTGTGAAATCTTCGATGTATGGGGGTATTGATTTTATGGACATTTCCGTCTTCAAGAGGAAAATAAATCATCCTATAGACGGTTGATTATCTTTCAAAATGGGTTTGGAAGCAAAGGCGCTCCCCAAAATGATGCTAGAGTTGTAGTAAAGTTTTTTAAATTCTTTTTGCACGATTTGGAACACCTAGAAGCTATAATAGCGATAGGTGCAGACCCATTTTTATAACGAAGTAGTTTGCTTAGTAATGTCTATGTATGGGGTTCACACATGTCTAGCTGACCGTTATCACACTCAAACGATTTATTCTCCGGCGGTCATGTGGAGGTGTCCAATCGAGGTTTAAAAAGATATTCTAGAAAGGACGGTTGGAGATAAATCGCTTTTGCCTTATGGTTTGAAAATTAGATGAAGCTTTGTGGGCATATCGTATGCTTTTTTAAGACACCGATTGGTTTGTTACGCCCTTACAAGCTGTTTATGGAAAGTCTGACTTTACCAATTGATAGTTAGTGCATAAAGCATCACTGGGCTTTGAACATGCTAACCTTGATCTTTAAACTGGGTGTGATACGGAAACTTCAACTAAATGAAACTACTGAGCTTCGTGATCAAGCTTACGAGAATTCTTTGATTTATAAGGAGAGACGAAGAAGCTTCACGACTCAAAGATCAAAAACCGCATTTTCAATGTTGGTGATCGAGTTTTACTCTTCAACTCTCGTCTAAAGATATTCTCAGGAAAGTTTAAACTCGTTGGTCAGGACCTTTTACCATCACTAAAGTTTTTCCATACGGAACTATTGAGTTATCTCAACCTGATGGTCCAAACTTTAAGGTGAATGGTCATACGTTGTGAAGCTATTATCGAAGGGGCTTACCACCAAAGGTAGTCTAAGATCTTCACACTCTCCCTAAGGACGAATGAATTCAGGGATCGAGTCAAGCTATGTGACTCGGTTACCAAAAATAAAGTGCTTCGTGGGAGGCACCCCATGCTTATCCATTTTCCATTTTCTAGTTTCTAAATGTGTTGTGAGGAGGCCTGTACTTTTCTGTTCTTTGTGTTTGTTGTTTGTACTTGTGATTGTTTGTAGGATTAAACCCAAATTTTCTGAAGACTCTCGTGTTCGGTGTTTTGTCCCAGTCCACTCGAGCTTCCTAGCCTTTGCTTGCCATTAGTTTGGGGAAATCCGATATCCTAAAGATTATTATCGACTAACATTTATCTTGTAGCACACTTAATAAACGGCTTAAGATATTTGTGATACTTTCTTCATGTTTGAGTTATACATTCGACCTTTTTGAGTTCTAGTATGGGGTTTTTAAGTCTTAGGCTAGGAAACATTGAGGACAATGTTTGATTTTAGTATGGGGTAGTATATCTTCGATATGATATTGCCTACTTTTTACCCGTTGTTCTCACGTACACTGTTTTCCCACAAAAGTTTCAAAAATATGAAAAAAAATTAAAAATTTTCAAAAATAAAATCAGTGTTTTTGTCACCATTTTGACTTTCTTGCTGGGTAAGAATAAGAATAAATTTTGACCCGATCGAGCGTGTTGAGCTCTAGCTTGTTCCTTAACCTTTTGGGCTAAGCGTTCGCTAATTCGCGAAGAACGAAAAATGATAGAGTTAAGTATGAGTAGGATGCTAAACAAAGATTATTTGGAAATCTTAAGAGCTCATGTATGTAACTTGTTGCTTTTTTTCCCATAAGCTCTTAACCGGATTAATATACGTGCAGTTTTTTGGAGAGTAAACTTAAATCAACAAATTTTATGTAATATATAGCAAAAAATTTAGTCTTAGTTCAAATTTATACTTGAATTTTTCAAAAAAAAGTCTTCTATAATCATAAAAAAAATAAAAAAAATAAAAAAAATAAAAAAAATAATATAATAATCAAAGCTGTGGACTGATAAAAGTTTACTGCCTCTTGCCGGCTCACAACCGATGTGGTAGTCTTCTAAAGAAAGCCCATCGTAAGAATAAAAATCCGTTGAGACTGCTTAAGTTTGGCTTCTTGTACGGCTCACAACGATGATGTAGCCTTCTAAAAGGTCAAGGGTTACAATTGCTTATATATCTAAATAATTAGTGTGGATTAATAATTGACTTTTTTTGTTAAATTCAAATTTGCTTTTGCATCTGACTATTTTATTTTATCAAGCTTTGAATATACGAGAAACCTGAGAGTTTTTGAACCTAAGGTCCATGAAGTCCGTACTAGTCTCTGTGATTGGTGTCAAAAGCCTGGTCACTTAGCCGTTAAGGTTGGGATGTGCCATGACGAAAGTCGCTCATGGGATGATCTCGCTTTAAATTATTATTCTAAGTGGAAGTAAGCATTGTATGTTGCAAAAAAGTGTGCATGGTTGAAATTCAATTTAGCACACTCACTTAAGTATAATGAATGTGGGAGTAAAAAGTTCACAAGTTACAAATATGAGTAGTGTTAGCATCCTTACTGATATTTAGCTGTGATTTTGTTTTAAGCTTGGTTTGGATAAGTGAAAAGTCGGGAACGATAAATTTATCCTTTTTGGGGCATTCTCGGAATCGAAATGCATCTTGTTCTATGATCCCTAACAGTTATGGAAATAACGAAAGTCAAAATAACATTATTATTATAAAAAAAATTTAGAAAAATGGGAAATAGGGGTGTTTTATAACTTGTGATTTCTAAACTCTCTCAACAAAAGTCTTTGCTACTTTTCAAAGATTTAGTTTGGGGAAGTTTTGAGATATTTGGTTATAAGGCATATAATATTGCGTGAGGACACGCAATCGTTTAGTTTGGAGAATTTTGATATGTGTGAAAACACATATCCATTTTATATCAAAATAGACCCTAAAAAGATGAAATTGTGCTTAAAATGCTTGAATATTGCTTGTTTTGTCTTTGTGATTGTGTAGGTACGAATATAGCAAAAATCGCAAGAAAACAGTCAAAATTGGACAAACACGGACACGGGAACGGAAGAGCACACAAAGAGCCAGAAGTTTTCTACAAAAAGTCAGCAGTGGTCAACCCTCAGTCAACCCTTGGTCAAAGTCACAACAAGACAAAACCCATTAAATTTCCAAATCAGCCCTCAAGATAATCCAAATTACAAAAATCACTCTTAGAGCCCTAACGGTGCTAACTTCTATTAAAAGAAGTTAACACCCGTTAACTTTTTATATAACAAATCCAAAACCAAGCCCGGGCCCAAATTCCATGGCCCATTCCTTTTATAAAAAAAACCCAAGTCAACCCCGGGTCAACACAAATCAAACGCGCCTTTATAAAAGTAAAAAAATGGCGCCAAGAATAGTTTTTACTGTTCATCATCTTCTTAGTTTTACCACGGGGTCAAAACAAGGGGCAAGTATAAATTAAGGACGTTTAAAGGGATTTAATTCGAGGAATTTAAAGTACACATTGGCAGGATATAAAAACGTACCAAGCTTCCTTATGGTCACTTCCAACAATGGAATCACTTGTGGTAATTTGAAAAGAATGCACAGGGAATGAGTTATTTACTATAGATATCACTTCTCAGAACAAACAACAAGCTGGTCACATCACGGAAAGTGGACAAGTCTTGGCAATCAGTTTTGAGCTTATAATTGATCTAACGGCCAAGAGTGATTCTCCAATCATTGAAGGAATGTACGGATAGGATTGAGAGGAGCGTATAACAAGCCTGTGCCTAGAAGCTTCTCCTTGCTGCTATATAAAGCCTCACTCCTCACACACAACTGATATCTTTTTCCTGCTTAATTTTTAGTTTAAAAATAGCTTTTGTAAATTTTAGTTTAAATGTAAATTTTCTTTTATAAGTATTTGTAATTTCTTTTATTCAAGCTTTGTAATCCGTTTTTAAAATTAATGAAATCATAAGTTCAGTTTTAATCATTTATTTTTACTCTTAAAACTCTAAATAAGCTCTATTGTTTGTGTAATGATTCATAAGCTCATGATAAGTTCTGTCTTAGCTCTTACAAGTCTCTAAGCTTGTTATTGAGCTCTAATAAGCTTTAATCTACTATAACCTTAAAACCAGCTTAAGTACCTTAGTTTAATGGATTTTGGATATTTGGAAGGGAAGCTAGCAAAGGATGAGCTTCCATGGACTTATACTGGCTTATTCTAAATAAGCCAGGGCTAGTAGACAAGCTCTTTGAGTTTTTTAAACTTTTGTTTAGCTAAAGCTAATTGTAAGTCTTCATTTCAATTTCTGTTTTTAAAATACTTAGTGTAGTTTTGCTTATTTGCTTATCAATTGCTTAATCTGCTTTTTAGTTGCTTATTTGTATTTTATATTGTTTTATTTTGCTTATTAGTTATGTCTTTTAATCTGTTTTTAGCTATATAATTATAGATCTTAGTGTTTCATAATCTGTCATAAAATCAACTAAAAAACCAAAAATAATTAGCTTAGCTTGTAGATCTTTGATTCTAGCTTAATTGATCTTTGATTTATGTTTATAAAACTTGTTATAAGCTATTTGATATCTGGTTCTTAGGTTTTGCTAGCTAGATTTTAAAATCTTAAGTTTAAATGGATTATGCATTAGTTAAAGGGGTGTTTGGATTAATGCAATTTGACCTCAAAAAGTCAAATTGAGCTAAGTTCATTGCTTGAACTAGTTTTTAATTCATTTAAAATCAGTAGTAAAAGTGATTTTAGAAGTTAGATTTCAAAAATTCAAGTAGTTAAGGCTTATGTTGTTGTTCCTGCACTAGGGGAGGTATTTGACTTAAGCTAGCTAGTGATTTCTGATCCAAGCTTCATTGAGCTTGGTTTTTGTTTGTGTTGTGTTTATTCACACTCATTTGGAGTGTGCAATGCATTCTTGACCATTAAGGTCAACTGCATTTGGGTTTTACCCATTTTAGCTAAGTGCATCAGATAGGTAGACTGCAGTGTCCAACTGCAGTCCCTTTTTGATCATATTTAAGCTAGTTTAAATAGGATTTGGTTAATAAAATTCAGTTAGCTTATAGTTTTCATATAGGTAATGATAGATTAAAACTTGTTTTTATATTTCTAGTTTGATTTCTAAGGTACATTTGCTTTTAAAGTTCATAAAAATCTTTAACAAAAAAATAAAAAAACACAGTAACTGTTAGATCTTAGCTTTTAAATCTAAATTTTTAGCTTATAGGATTTAGTTTTATGGTTGAAACTTATAGCTTATATGTAGTTGGTTAAGTTTTCAAAAGCTCAGGTTCCATTATAGCTTATTGTCCATTTTAGCTTAATTTGTTTTTGAACTTTAAAGTCTTTCTACCGAGTTTGCCATTTAAATTAGTTAATTCAGTTAGCTTTTAGTGTTATTGGTTAAATTGCTTATCAAAAAGTAGGCTTCAACATTATCTAAGCTTTCTAGAATAGCTTTTTGTTTTGAAAATGAGCTTAAAATGAGTTGTGTGCAATCAATTAAGTGAAAAATAACTTTTAAGCTCTCAAAAGCTAAGTTTCTGTAACAGCTAGCTTCATAAGCTGTTTGTGAGCTTAATTTTGAGATTGAGCTTATAGTGTCTTTATTAAAGTTGCTTAAAAAAGCTCAATCTACAACTTTTGTTCTTTAAGTTTAAAAAAAAGTGGGAAGTGGAAATCGGGGGTGAGCAAGGCTCGAACCCTCGACCTCAACACCTCAACCCTTTATAACACTACACACACCACACACTACCGCTGCGCCCTTGGGTCTTTTCCGTTATTACCTTGCTTTATTAAATCTGTATACACGTTTTGGCCCAATAAGCCTTATAAGCTGTTCCAGCTTATTTCGTGGCTTATTTAATAAGTTGTGATCTCGAGCTTATTTTTCCTAGGTTTTAATTAGTATAAGCTAATTTCTGTAAGTTTTCTAGAATTTTTATAGTTCATTTAGTATTTTTAACATTTATTTTCATTAAAAACTTTAAAAAATCATAAAAAATAGAAAAATAATCAAAAAAATATAAATCTTTTTTAGAAAATTTTCTTTTATCATTTAGAACGTAGGAAAATTAGTTTGACTCTCGTGGGTTTATTTTTGAGCATTTTAGCTTTTAGGGCTCGGTTTTCTATTCCCGTTATTCGTTTTTGTGATTTCTTTCAAATTTTATCGTTAAGTTTTCAAATTTTGTAAATCCCTTTATTTTTACTCATAGAATTAGATTATTAATTCAAATTCTAGGTTAAGGTGCTAATTAGGGTTTATTTTGTCATTTCCGTTTTTCATCCGCGTGTTTAGTTATTTTACTTGCATTTAATTGTTTTTAGTCATAGAAAATCAATCAAAAAGTTGAAAATCATTCATAACATTGTCCAAACTGAATCGAGGGTATCAATTCACATTTCTTTGGGATACGACCCGGTAATCACTTACCGGTTAAACGTATTATATTATATATTTTTGTGTTTAAATTGCATTTAATCTTTGTCCTCAAGGATTATTTGTAAATTTCTATAAATACTTTGATATATTATATATACGTAAAACTTCTGCAATCACCCGGACCAACGGTGTATCGAGTAACTTTAGCTTTTTTGATTATAATCGGGGTTGGTTCCTCATAGGTCATTCCCAATAATTTGCACCTTCTCTTGTTATAAGCTTCATCATATGATCTTGGTTTTAAATA
Organism: Tanacetum coccineum; assembly: GCA_026074375.1. Taxonomy (NCBI): domain Eukaryota; kingdom Viridiplantae; phylum Streptophyta; class Magnoliopsida; order Asterales; family Asteraceae; genus Tanacetum; species Tanacetum coccineum. The sequence goes on along the minus strand of BQNB010016979.1, from coordinate 19,207 downwards.
ATATAGTATCCCTTCCAAATCATCTTCATCTTCACTTGTATTATTAAACCAATCATTGTTTAATTTGTCATGAATAACCCCTAATATTGTGTTTGCTTTATCTTCTCCGCATTCCTTTGGGTCTTCTAAGTTTTCTTCTAAATCATATTCTTCATCTCTGAATCTTTTTCTCCAGTAATCTTTAAGAATTCTCTCCCCAATCATCTTGCATACTTTTTCATATCTTATTCTCATCCAATCATTTAAACTTAGATTTTCCCATTCCAATTCTTCTCGTTTATTATCATTATTGCTTTTATAATAATGTTTTTCTACGTTAATTGGTAAATCTCCTCCATCACATATGTTGCTATTAGGATTACAAGATGCCCAGTATTGGTGCTCATTCTCATTTTCTTGCAGAATTGCCTTGCACCAATGTACTTTTTTTTCTTGTGGTGCCGAATATTTTTCTTTTTCCACTTCAGTTAACTTGTATACTATTTCCTTGTATGATTCCTATATGTCGAATTTAGAAGAGAAAATATCTGGACCGATACGTAGTAACCGGTTAAACTTACAGGATTCACAATCGTATAAGAATAAATCATAATAAATTTTTTAAAAATCATCCTCTTCTAGGAATGTTTCGCTTTTTATCGAACAAACGGATTCAAGATTTGTTGTAGTAAAACTACTTCTCATTTTGAATATCACCTTTTCACTTCCCACTTTTAGAGAAATGAATTTTCTGAATATATCTACCTTAGCGTGTGTAGTGGCTAGTAAGGGTCTTCCAATGATGATGGGCATCTGAATGTCTTCAACCATATCAAGAATAACAATATCTACAGGGAAGATGAATTTGTCAATTTATATAAGTAGATTCTCTACTATTCCTTTAGGAGTGCATTTTATGTTATCAGCCATCTCAATTATCATATTAATTGGTTTGAGCTTTCATATGCCCAAACGTTTATACATAGAAAAGGGCATGATGCTGATGCTAATTCCTAAATCTGCTAATGCATTTTTGAAATCTAACTTTCTAATGGAACAAGGAAGAATGAAGCTTCCTGGATCTTGTTCCTTAGGGGGAAAATGATTTTTGAAAAAGAGCCTAGCACCTAGGATTCATCTTTATTTCTTTCTCATCATTAGTCCTAGGTTTGTTTTCTACTAATTCATTCATTTGTTTTGCATAATTGTCGGTTTGCCTAATATCGTTTAACAAAGGATGATTTATTTTGATTTTCTTTAAGCTCTCTATAGTTTGGTGCACCAATGATTCCTCCTCGTGCTGCTCTAATCTTCTAGGGAATGGTATTGAGGGTTCATAATGATCAACATAGTAGTTTATATTATGCTTTTCTTTTTTAGGTTCTTCTCTCTTTTTCTTCAATGTGGCCTTAAGTGCGGCTAAAGCTTCTGCCATTCCTGAATCGTCAGTTTCTTGTTTCTCGTTATCTGAAAATCCTGAGTTAGCAGAAAAGTATTCGATTTCCTCGGGGGAATAATAGAAGGGTGTGTATAATGGTAATCCATCTTCAGAACAGATTGCCTTGCATTCTTCGAACTTTCCGTTGTTAGTTCGCCCTTCAACTTCATTTGCTAAGGTTTTTACATTTGTCTCAAGACCTTGGATAATTTTGTAGTGAGCTTCTCGGCTTGCTTTTTTACTTATATAAAATTTCTTTAACCATTCGTCCTGCTCGGTATGTCTTTTAGATGCTTCTTCTATGTATTTATGGATTATTTCAGTTAGGCTTGGTCTTCTTTCTCCTGATGAGGGGTGGTCATATCCTCCTTTATTAAATCTTTTGTCATTTCTGTTGTTGATTGAGAAGGGTCGACCAAACTCTTCATATTTAATTTCTTCCATACTTTTTATTTCCTCGTAAAAAGGGCAATCTTTAACAAGGTGAGCTCCTTCGCAGATTTGGCATCCTACTTGAATAGTGTGAACATTCTCTTTTCGTTTCTTCATGTCTTGTCCTACGTTTTCTAGTTTGTTCACAATAGCAGCGATCCCTTCTGAACTACTACTACTTTCTATATTTATGCTGGATGCCCCATCATGCCACTTTTGGGAGTGGTCTGCCATAGTCTGAATTGCCGTTAATGCTTGAACATGTGTCATGCCAGGAATTGGCCATTGTGAGTCAAGCAATTGGCGGTTCATGGCCCTTAAACCCTTAGAGAAGATGTTTACCTTCTGATGGTTATTGATGTCATGGGTGAGGCATTTATATAAAAGGTCATTATACCGTTCCCAGGCTTGGTATAATGTTTCGTCTCCTTCTAGCTTGAAGTTGCAGATTTCTTCAAGCTGATTAGCAGTCTTTGATGGTGGACAATACCTTTAGATAAAGGCTTTCTTAAGGAGATCCCAGGAATCGACGGTTCCTGGAGTAAGTCTCTCCACCCATCTCTTAGCGGCTCCAGTTAGAGTAATGGGGAAGACGCGCATCATGACAACATCATGTGATACTCCGAAAATATTAAATAAGCTGACGATATCTAAAACTCGCTCCACATGCTCTTTGGCGTCGTCGTTCTTGTTTCCAGAAAAGGTGTCCTCCTTTAGTTCCCGCATGAATTGACTTTTTATTTCAAAGTTCACATTGCCTCCTATTTCTGGTTTAACCACGCCCGGTGCCTGGTTTTCTCGAGTCAATGCTAGATACTGCTCCATAGTGAGGTTATCGATTCCCCCCTCAACCATTATGAATATCAAAATGCTTAGTAATAAGAAATCAAATTAAAACTAATTTTAGCTTCCCGGCAACGGCGCCAAAAATTTGATAAGTAAATTGTTTTGAATAATATTTTACCAAGTTTTAAATTTATAAAATTCGTTTACCGATACACGCACTAACGGACAGAGAACCCGGTCGTATTTAGTGCAGTAGTTTGGTAAATCCGAGGTCGTCCCAAGAGCTAAGGTTAAATAGTTTAATTTGATTATTGTCACGATTTGAAAATGGTTTTAAGTTGATTATAGGAATTACGGAAAAGTAAATACAATAAAGTAAATAGATAGAAGAATTCAGGAAGAAAGGCGTGCTAACCTAACCATTTCACTACCAATGATACGATTACATTTTCCTGTGCAATGTTCAATTATAAATTATATTAGTGGTTCTAATGTCAACAAACCCGAATGTTCATTTGAGGTTTGTCTTATACAGCGATCCCACATTCCCCTACGATCACACGAGCAAGGCGTCCAAGCTTGCAGTGGTTAAATTCCAACTATCCTTAAGACCAATCCATAATCTAAACCGATTATTAACCCTATCTGAAAGAGTTCTCATATTTTTTAAGTATTTAATGTGACAAAGGCGGTAATCTGGTTAATTCTTACACTAGAGATAGATGTCAAGTTACCATAGTACCCCCATTAATCCCAAGTTCAACATGGTAAGTCTAATATCAGGATTAACAAGATCTAAGCCACCCTCTATACTACCAAAACATAAGGATCAATGAAAGGCTATAAGGATATCTAACAGAACCATAATTGAACAGGAAATCATAATCATAACAATAGTAGAAACATGGTTAGGCCAGCACTAGGAGTGCTTAGCCGCTCATGATAATAACAATGCAAGAATTAATGAATTAAAACATAGATTGAATCATCATAATTCTTACAGAGGATGAAATGAATGATTAAATATAATAGTTATGTAAGTAACTTCTCCTTTGGACCTTCTGATGAAATGCTTCGAACCTTAAGGGTTTGGTTCACCCTTTAGAACTGTGTGTAAAGTGGTGGTAGTGAGTCATGCTGAATGAGCCGGATGAGGGCTCTATTTATAGGCTTTGAAATATTTACGGTGTAACCCTTGTGAGATGTTACGCCGTAATCTTGCTACGTAAGCTTCCAATCATCTAGGCATTAAATGATGTTACGGCGTAACCTTGTCGCCTATTTTACGTCGTAATGCTGACTCAAATAAATCATCTTCTTGTAAATTTGAATCATGCGGCGTAAAGTAGTAGAGTCTTTATGCCGTAACGGATGTGATGACTCATTTCTTCGTTGGAGTATGTTACGGCATAATCCTTCAGGGATGTCACGTCGTAAACTGCCATGAACTCTTCACTTTAGTGCATTCCATGTCTAAATCTCTTGTCTTTTGCTAAAATGCTCACTTGGTTCCTGAAAACTAATAATAAACAATTAAGTAACGTTTTCATACATTAATAACATATTTGTAAGCATTTTTATTGGGAATTTGATATTAAAATGTATTAACTATTTGATGTTATCAATAAGTCATTCTATAGTTTAACGATTTTGTTTCTCGCATCTATATTGATCAAGATCACCAAATGTAAGAAGAATCATCTTAACTACACTTTGGGCATGGCCATACAAATATATGATCAACCCAACGAGGGGCCCAGTATGTATCTAACTCCCAAACATGTGAAGGAACAAATTCTATTTTGACTACAAGTGTCCGTCATCTACTTTAAAACATTTCTGAAAATAACCTTTATAACTACCTTATATAGAGTGATGAATAATTATATATATAATAAAAAAAAAACTCTTTTTTCATTTCCTTTCTCCGTCACAACGTCTTTCAACCACTAACTTTTGATTTATCGAAGCATCACACAAACTCTTCAAGAGTCTAGAAAGCCTCTTCTTTGTCTCTGTGCACCCAACTCATACTTTACTGCGATGTCCACTCAGATTAGTGTGAAGTCTCGGGAGAGCTTGTTAACAACATCTTGAGAAAAAGGTGCGAGTGCAATAAACAATGAGGTAAGTGAAACCTGCCAATCCTATAAATAATTCATATCTCGGTATGGTGTCCGCGAGCGCGAGAGACACTACATTCGTTCACGCCCGGTCAGTCGAAAAAAAACGGGATGAGGGTGACAGGTATGGGGGTGGAGGGGGGCGCGGGGGGGGGGTTTAGCTATACAACTTGCCTTCTCGCATGAAATTCCAACTCCTAACGTTCTTTACTTGTGCTCTTCCCACAGTGACATATGATCAAAATTGCATAATAAAATAACGTACTTTAAAACATTTCTGAAAATAACCTTTATAACTACCTTATTCAGTATAGCGGTTGACTAGAATAAAGAAATGTCATCCACACATGCAAGACCCGCTTGCATCTCAAGTATGAGGATAAACAAACTTTCACCATGTGTGTAACTCACTCAATAACGCCGATCCATAAAGTGGTTAACATTGGTGGGGTATGCAATATTCAACCTCATTGAATAACATGCGAAGTTGGCATAATCATCTTTACATATTTTAAAGAATATAACCAAACACTCACATTTGTCTTATCTTAACAACATTCTTATATTGTTAACTGACAGTGGATATAGTTTAGAATGCAACAAGTCATTCATAGATTTAAACATGTAAATATATGACACAATTATTATAAAAATGAAAACAATAATACCACGTATATTAATTCACTTAAAAATAATAACAATAAGATTTGTAGCGTAGTATTTAAAAATTATCAAAGTTTGTTCATTCGGCCATAACTTTTGGCTTCGCTCCCATGTGCATGAAGGAACTTCATATCCTATGTTCAAATAACACATAATTGTCATGCTTAAATTTTGAATTACCATTAACATTTTATCTAAATACATAATATAATTGGATCTAATAGGCAAACCCGGTGGGTTATATAATGGGTTGTAATGTATCATGTCTGGCTAAAACATTGGCGTTGTCCCTAAACACTTTTGTGAGTAATTCAGATTTTGGGAAACATGTTTTTTTATTATTATCTGTAAAGGTTATTAAAGTATAAATATACTTAAATGCTTGAATGTTTTTTTTGAAGAGACGAACTTGAAAACTATTTATTTTAAAAGGGGCGATATACACTACAATGAAATTTTTATATAAAAAAAATGACAAATCATATATAAAAGGTTATAAAATATCCAAAAGATCGAAAATTTTGGGAGGGCCACAACCCCCTCGGTCCCTTCTAAGTTTCGTCCCTGCGTATATACATGTTGAATGACTTGATGATATTAGTAAAAAAAACAATACTATGATATTATGATTAGATGTTTGTGTATAATTTACATACCAAATTAATACACCTAATTCTATATAAATAAAGTTTAAAATTTTGCGTACAAATTTAGCAAACCAAGGCATTAATTCCTTTTTAAATCACTAGTTGGTTACCCGCGCATAGCGGCGGCAATAAAAAATTTACTAACTCAACTTTTTACGTAATTTCCTACCCGCTTAGTAATTTCGTTTCACAAATGTATGTGTTCGTTGGGGTTTCCCGTAACTTTCCCGCAACACCATATTAACATCATCATTCTCGCATGTAAAAAAACAACACTCTCTCCGAAAGTATATAGTTTTAACGTATCAAGTTTATATTTAATTAAGATTAAAGTTGTAAAAAAATATAAATCAACATAAAATAAAACCATTAAAATGTAAAAAAATTTATAAAAATATATCAAAATGGATGTTGAATTAAAGAGCATAAAATTTAAAAAAATATAGTGAAATTATATCAAAATAAAATTAAATAGATAAAAAGATATTTCAATTTGAAAATAAAGATGATTTTTTAATCAAAATGTGACACATGTCACTTTATGATGTGATTCCTAAAAATGAGATGGATGGTCAAGATTGCACATCCTTATCTTAATTTTTAATGAGTCCCACATTATAAATGCTTTATATAGTAGTATAAAAGTATAGATATACCGTTACGACAACGGTTATAAAAACAACATGAAAATACAACAAATAGAGTCCTAATTTGTATAATTACTGTTTATTATATTAAATAAAAACACGTTGTTAAAAAAATTAGAAAAAAACTTGTACGTGAACAAGTATTAAAACTAGTTTAATAATATATAGAAATATACTATAGTTTTTATTTTATCTTATAGGTTAGTTGTTTTTGCTTTGTCGGTTATGTCTCTAATATATTGTTGCCTAATTTTGGCCTATGAATTATAATTTTTTTAATACCTTTCTTTAATCCCAAATTTGAAGTTTCACGATCCATCATATCAGAAGAAACAAGTAAAAAAATAAATAAATTACTAGCTAGCTAGGGTTTGCATGGGTATCAGCCACGACTACGAGCAGATACTAAAACGATTGGATGTTAAGGATCTTATTCGATGCAAAAGCGTTTGTAAGTCATGGCATTCTTTAATCTCAACCTCAGATTTTATCAAAACTCATCTTAACCATAGTTACATCAATAATGAATTTAGACATCGAAGGATCGTTGTGTCTCGGTATGGGGAACCAAACAAGCAGTATGATAGTTGTTTTATTGTTGGTTCTTCTAATGGTCTTGTATGTATTAAAACATCAATTGCTAATGTTTTAGTAGCTAACCCTTCCTCTAGAGAGGTTAAAAAGCTACAAACCCCCTGGTTTCCTAGGTGGTCGTCGTCGTTATGTTGGGGTTTTGGTTATAATTTGTGTAAGGATGATTATAAGGTTATACTAGGGGTGTCTAATAGTGGTGATGATCGGACATGTTTTCAAATGTTAGAGTTAATATCAAATGTTTGGAAAGACATTGGACAAGTTGAGTATACTTTTATTAGTAATGTCGGTGCCTTATACAATGGGACACTATATTGGTTCATGAATGATAGAAAGAATAATAAAAATGTAATTCTTTCTTTTGATTTATCAAAAGAGGAGTTTAAAGAAGTCTCCCAACCGGATGATGATGTATATAATGGTTGTATGGATGATAATATTAGCCTTAGCCTTGGGGTTGTCAAAGAAGGTTTATGCATATATGAATCTCGATTATCACCTTCTTCTAAAAAATGGGTAACAGAAAACAACAGTATGTGGAAACTGATGAAGCGAGATGATAACGATGATGAGATGGAGGAGCGTGATGTTGTTCATTACCTGAGACCTATGAGGGATTACGTTCCACAAAAGAGTTTTTTAAGTCATATAGATGTATGCTCGTCAAAGAGTGGAGCATATATTGGTTCTCCGATATTTGTGCAGAGCCTTGTATCTCCCCATGTTAATGTTAATGACAGACTACCGAAGAGAAAGAGACAGAAATCAGAGGAGGACGATAACTGTAGGAGGGTTAAGGTGGCTTTGTAATATTATTCTCGTTTGTTTCAGTGTTTTTTATTTTCATATTAAATTACGAGGAATAATTAATTGAAGTAACTATTAGGATTTCTGATCTTTCAGTTATGTAAAGAATATCTTAGGTTCCTGGGTCAGGTGCCAGAGTTTGATGCTGGCGAAGTATCAAGATGATGACAACTCATGGACTTATGCGAACTTTACTAATTTGTACATGGAAGGTTGTGCTTTAATAATCCATCTCATATAAGTTAATTACGATCCTTTGTTTGATGTTTTCATTACTTTTGTTTGACGAATTTCATAAGCATTTCAAAATGTTGAATAACTTGAGATTAATAAAATGGGCTATTTTTCCAATACGAGTTTTTCGGTTTTACAATTGAAATTGTGTTAGCAATGTTTTTAATTACCCAAAGATGTTAATTGCACAAATCTGTCCCTTATAACTTTTTATATATTAAAATGGGAGGGTAGACTTGAACAGTTTAAAAGAGGTTGGTTTGGTTCATTTCAAGATAGATGAAATCTGTTTGAGACGTATGGGATCATGGTTTCCGGTTTAGATTGTTTAAAACTGCAGCTTTCGGTCAGAGTCATGAGCAACTCTGTAGCTATTTGTGTACAAGTGTTTCACAAAATAGTTGTACTTGCTGAGTGTATAATAACAGTCATAAGCAGACACATACATATAGTGCTCAAGCCAATTTCTTTCTGGACAGTGGACATGGTGCTCAAGCAGAAGCAAACCCATTCGTGTTTTTAAAACTATAGAATTAGCTTGCCTTCTTCAATTGCAACGCTAATTTATGTTTCCTTTTTTATTTACCTGGATTCCGACTTGACATTGCAAGCCGACTAATCCCAGGGCGACTATCCTTTTGGATAGCCCGGAGTCATTGCAGGTGAACCTCCGTGGCCAATGGGCAATTTATGTTTCTTCACAAATAAAGAAAATACCAAAATTATGCACATAAAATACAATATAAACTATGACTGTATCCAGTATACCATTTCAAGTTGGCATATCGATTCAGGTCATATGAACTGAAAACACACTCCATTTAATAACATCAGCCCCAGCTATATACAGTTTGAACATTATTCTCTACATTTAAAAGAACAATAAGATGTCATTCAACGATATAAACCGCAAACATTGTTTCAAATTTTTTAACAGTAACCACTATATATGTTTATCGCACCCAGTAACCCAAACTGTCTTTATATTTGTAATTTTGACAGCTGATCGCCAGTACCCTCCACTGCCTCTTCAGAATCATTAACTTCAACATAAGTCTCGTAAATGGTTATAGCTTTTAAGAAAATGTCATCATCATTATGCTTCCGCAAGGCATAGAATCTTTCTTCAATCATATCTGAATCAAATATCAATTCAACATAGTAATTATCGTCTTCAGCTACAACCCGTTGAACCTCTCCTACGTTTAACATGTTCTCGAGCACTTCTAAGGTCCATAACAAGATATCTGGGTCGGTGCTTACTAGGAGATCACATAAAGGTTTGATACACCCCTGGTCTGCCAGGTACCTATGAGAAACATATAAAAAGTTAGCAAAACAACTGCGTGGGATTAGTGTGATACGAACCGGATCGATAATAGAATGAATAAAAGAAAATAAACAAGATAGTGGCATGTTAATGGGATAAACCAACCCCCAATTGATTAGCAAATCAATACATCTTAATTATTCAAAACATAATGAGAATACAACCCTAATGCCCTATTTATAATGAAAGCTGTCTTGTTGACTAAGAAAATATAATAAAGGAAGCTAACTAAATATTAATTAGGAATATACTAAGAAGATTCTTAGCAATACTAACTAATTGCTCTAAGGTCCCTTGAATTGTTTGGAATGTCTTTTGTAGCACTTTCCCCATCTTCCTGGAGTCGTATCAGTACCCCCTTCCTAAAAACCCACATTGTCCTCAAGGTGAAAGTATGGAAATTGCTGTTGCACATGATCAAACAATTCCTATGTAGCTTCATATCCTGGTAAATTTTTCCAATGAATAAGCACCTTATGATTTCCTGCTGAATTAAGAACTCCTAGAACTTCTTCTGGCTGTAATAAAACCTCCATATCTTCAGTCAACCCTTCTGGTAGCACTAATGCAACCTCTTGTTCTCCAATTGCCTTCTTTAACTGCGAAACATGAAAAATTGGATGTATAGCTGCTGATTCAGGAAGCTTTAGTTTGTATGCCACATATCCAATCTTTTCCAAAACTTCATATGGACCAAAGTACTTGGGTGCTAACTTCTCATTTTTTTGTCTTGCCACCGTCCGTTGTCTGTATGGTAAGATTTTCAGGTAAACACGATCACCAACCTCAAATTGAACGTCTCGTCTAACACTATCTTCCTTGTTCTTCATGAGTTGTTGTGCCTTTGCTAAATGCACTTTTAACTCCTGAATTATTCCATCCCTCTCCTATAAATAGTGATCGACCTTAAACGACAGAGAAGAACCTTGTCCATAAGATAGTATACGTGGTGGATCTCGACCATACAAAACTTTAAAATGTGTATTTTTAATCGATGAATGGTACGATGTATTGTACCAGTATTCCGCCCATGATAGCCACTTTGCCCACTGTTTTGGACTGTCTGAGGTGAAGCATCTCAAATACGCTTCCAAACTTCGATTAACGAATTCCGTTTGACCATCGGTTTAAAGATGATAAGCTGTACTTCTTTTCAAATTGGTTCCTTGATGTTTGAATAATTCACGCCCAAAATTACTAAGAAATACTTTATCTCTATCTGTAATAATAGATTTTGGCAGGCCATGCAATCGAATCACCTCACGTAGAAAAGCTGCAGCTACAGTCACAGCGGTATACGGATGTCGTAAAGGGATGAAATGGGCATATTTTCTAAGACGATCAACAACTACAAAAATAACTATATACCCCTCTAAACGTGGTAATTTGTCAATGAAGTCCATGGTTATGTCATCCCAAACTTTTTCCAGTAATTCTAATGGTTGTAACAATCCACTCGGCAACATGGTAGAATACTTATGTTGTTGCCAAATTTCACACTCTGAAACCATTCTAGCCACATCTTTTTTCATTCCTACCTAATATAGCTCACCTGCCATTCGTTGATACGTTTTAAGTATTCCTCTATGACCACCCACCCCGCTACTATGAAACTCACGGAATTGAGGAACAATCCACTTGGAAGTACGTGGTAAAACTAGATGTCCTTTATATAATAAACGGTCATTTTCGACCGTATATCCATCGAGTCCCTGCTCATTATTGAGTATGCGCTTTTTTAAAAGTGTTAATTCAACATCCCGCGACAAGTCGATCATTAAATCATCCCAATTCTGAACTGTTGTAAACGTTATTACATGACAAGCAATAGGTTCCCTTCGTCTTGACAAAGAATCAGCAACACTATTCTCCTTCCCTGGCTTATATTGAATTTCAATGTCATATCCTAACAATTTTGACAACCATCGTTGATGTTCACCATCAATCATGCGCTGCTCCAATAAATACTTTAGACTGCGTTGGTCGGTTCTAACAACAAAATGCCTTCCAAGCAAATAAGGCCGCCATTTTTGGATGGCCAAGACAATAGCCCTTAACTCCCTTTCGTAAACGGATTTGAGTCTTGCTTAGGTTCCAAGAATTTGGCTGAAGTAAGCTATTGGTCTGCCCTCTTGCATTAAAACAGCCCCAACACCTTGACCCAAAGCGTCAGTTTCAATAATGAACTCCTTAGTAAAATCGGGTAATGCAAATACAGGAACTTTTGCCATGGCTTCCTTTAATGTTTGAAATGCAGTAGTCGCCTCTTCGGACCACTTGGAATTATTTTTTTTAACAAATCTGTCAAAACCCAAGCAATTTTCCCATAACCATGTACAAATTTCTGATAATACCCGGTAAGACCGAGGAACCCACGTAATTCCTTGATGTTTTTTTAGAATAGGCCACTCCAACATAGCTGAAATCTTAGTCGAATCAGCCGCTACTCCTTCCCCAGAAACAATATGACCCAAGTACTCGACTCTATTTTGAGCAAATAAGCACTTCTTCTTATTACAATATAATTGCTGTATATAGTTTTCAAATGGCGCTGGTGTTCTTCCAATGTTTTGCTATAAACTAAAATATCATCAAAAAATACCAAAACAAATTTCCGTAAATAAGATCGAAATACCTTGTTCATTAATGACTGAAAAGTTGACGGTGCATTGGTTAATCCAAAAGGCATCACTAAAAATTCGTAGTGTCCTACATGAGTTCGAAATGCCATTTTTTGAACATCTGCCTCTTTCATACGAATCTGATGATACCCGGATTTTAAGTCAAGCTTTGAAAAAATTACTGTCCCATGTAATTCATCTAACAATTCGTCAATGACACAGATCGGAAATTTATCTAATACTGTAGACTTGTTTAAAGCTCGATAATCTACACAAAACCTCCAACTTCCATCTTTTTTCTTCTCCAAAAATTCCGGGCTAGAAAAGGACTTGAACTAGGTTGTATCACCCCTGCCGTGAGCATCTCCCTGACCAACTTTTTGATTTCATACTTTTGTGCATGCGCATAGTGATAAGGTCAAACACTTATTGGTTCAATACCGTCCTTGAGAATAATAGAGTGTTCGTGGCCACGACAAGGTGGTAACCCTTGTGGAAGTGAGAACACATCTTTGAATTCAGCTAATAAATCATTGATATCACTAGTCGTTGGTTAAGGGTTTTGTTATTCTAAGTTTATCATCTCAACCAGCAACCCTTCCTTTTCCTGGTGAAAAACGCGCAACAATGATTTAATAGAAATCAAAGATCGGCACAGTCCTCGATCCCCTTTAATTGTAATTTGCTTCTCACCATGATCAAATGTCATAGTTAATTCCTTCCAATTATTTGATGTCTCTCCTAAAGTTTGTAACCATTTAATTCCAAGAATAACATTTGTACTTCCTAACTTAAGAGGAAAAAAATCTTCTACAATTTGCAATTCTAGTAAGGCGAGAACCACCCCTTTTCATACTCAAAAAAAGATGAAAACTGCAGGAGCACGACCACCTACTGTTATCATTAGATTAGTATAAAATAATACACTAACCTAGTCTGACAGCTGCTGATTTTCCAATACTGCTATGCCTAAAATCCAAGAAAAACTCTAAAAACTCGGACACGCTTATTTGAAAGGAAAAAACTAGTTCCTATAGTTTTTATATATATCCCTATACAAAATACTTTCATAAACCACTAAATGTCCTATTATATACGACTTTTATTAAATCCAATCTCTCTTTAAGAATTTTAATACCTTACTGTTAGCTCACTCACTTTTGGTTACTTTAGTAGGCCTCAGTAGCCTATTATGAAGTTACATTTGATCCAGTATAATGAATAGTCAATAATACTGTTAGGGGTTGAGTACACCGATTTTACAAGTAATAAACTTATGTTTCAAATATACTTTTGTCATTTGAATAAAGCTAAAAAAGCCAAACTAAGCAATTCAAACAACAATTTAGTGTTTATTTCTTTATACAAGTACAATAAGCCTATCAATTGCAATAATAAGCAAAGGCCAACGAATCTTTTAATCCAATAAAGGGTCAAGGCTTATTTTACCAATCTCAAGCTATTTATTCACAGTCAACTTGTATTGCAACACATAACACCAACTAACCACCTTTGAATAAGCTATCTCAATCCCAATCAAACTGTTATTTCCAAGATAAGCAGGTTTACAACATTTACCGAATAGACAGAAGCTTCAAAAGCAAACTTAACAGAGGATGGGCAAAAGAAATGTGCCTGTGGGTCAACACAGATGAATGTGTATATCAAAAGTATTGGACTCACATGCTTCTGTATTACCTGCAAAGTTGAAAACGAAATTCATTCAAACTCAAAAACCACAATAATCAACCAAGCCTTTGATTCATTGTTCCAAAAAAAATTTTAACAACAGTATTGCCACTTTTTAATTATATCGTAACAAACAAAACCCTTAAGAAAAGTATAGGAAAACGAAGAACGAGAAATTGAGGCCATCTTTGAACATTCAAGTCTATTCGTAGGTGGGTTCTCATTATATAAAAACTTATAATAATCAAACTACTAAAAATATGAATGAAATGACAAATTCTCATACTAAAATCATGATCAATGTTTCATCTAAGGTATAATCGTAAAAACAAATCTTACATTGTAGAATATAATCATCTAAAATTCGCAAGAAAATAGCGCACTACAAAACTTATCAAACAATAAATAACCTGGTTTCCTTTTAAGCGCTCATTTGAGAATGAATTGAAGCAAATAGTAGTTTTTCTATTATCACATCTACCCCAAAAACAAATTTCTTACCAGAGAATATGCACCTTCGTTAAGCAAAAGTCGATTTCCTTTGTGCTCCAAACCATGGGTTTTAAACACTCAAATGGGGAACTCCTCGTCAACAAAAATTCTTTGAATTAATGCACGATCAGTTTTATACTGATATTGAAATTACAGTTAATAGCGAATATAACTTTTAAGCCGAAAACCCATGAAAGAAATGGTTCTCTTCCAGCTGCAGCCTATTGACCACCCCTAAGACGGCTCGCGGACTTCTAACGTGGTAACATACATTAATCGGATAATGAGACTGACATGTTATCCAAATTCAAACTTATGAGACTATATACCTTTTATGACATTCAAACTTTTAATCAAGAAAAAAAATCATTAACATCCTTGAAATTCAAACGTGTTAGCATAAAATGGTCAATTCATGAAACAATAATATGAAAATTTTACCTTTACAGTGTTGACATACCACCAAGGACCCAAAAAAGTGAACTGAAGAGATGGAGATGTGTTTTTCTTCCGCCGAGGAGCATGCAGAAGATCACCATATGCTGGGCAACATAAAAATATGTAATTAAACATCGTATCTAAATTGATCATTTCCTATCAATATTGTGAAGCATGTTATATCGAAATTACAGAAAATTAGCAACACTCAAAAACATATTGTTTAGCAAGTGTCTTCAAATACTGAAATACCTCAAATGCCCACAACCACATTAACACCACATCAAATGTTCATATATATTCAGAAGGCCTCATTCGCATACATTCATAATATACACGTTATTTACAGACTACCTAGTATATGCATTTTCAACAAAAACGAAAGAAAAAAGGTTAATGATCACCTTCGACTTACCTTTGTGCCTTTTCTTGTTTCGGACAACTTCTTAACTTCTTCCTTCCTCCCGGTCATCAAATCCATAGCTTTTCGCGTGGTACCAGCAACCGCACCTTTTAAGTGTCCAACAACCCCGCAGCCATGAAAAGTAAAACAATGCAACCCAAAAGTGGGTCGGACCAGCTAGGGACTGTTTGTTTTTGAGTTAACTTCTTCATCAGTTAATTATCCACCAAAAACCTCATAAATGTGAATAGACCTAACCTAACAAAAAAAGTTTTAGTCTTGCATAGTATATATCTGTCATATAAAGGTGTTTGGAAATCAGAAAAATGAACAATCCCACATTGCCACTGTCCACACACCCCCTAAAATTAACCCTACATAATCAAGTTATTCAATACTATAAAGCAACAAATCAAAATCCAAACTTACTCCAACTCGAACAAAATACGACAACACCTAGCCTTAAAATCCAAAATAAATTGACAAAAAAAAATAACCATTAACAAACCTCCTTACCAATTCCACCCGGTAAAATTATGCACCCATCAATGGCAGAATACAAAGCCGCAACCGGCTGCCACCAATCACCCAAAACCAACCATTCAAATCAACAAACAACAAATCTAATATACAGTTATTGCAGAAACACATACCTAATGAAGAAAACCTTTGGTACAGTAAAATAAATGAAAACTAAAACCAAACTCATCTATACCTTTAAAAAAAGAAATCTGCAACTACAATTGACAGATGTTAACACGAGAGAAGAAGTGAAAGATGAATCGGATCCACTTGTCTAACAAAGAGAGTAGACAGAGTTAAGTGAAGTTTCATTGAAGCTGCTGTACAGTGCATCTGAGATTAGTTTATAGTAAAACCACTGTTCATTAGGTTATTATATTATTTTTTTAATAATAAAAAACGTAGCCAGTGTAGGGACAACACGCCTTTTGTATAATAGTTATAATCTTTTACTGATGTTCCCTTTAATATTTTTTAATCACTCCACTAAAATTGTCTAATACCATCAGATCCACATTACCTAAGTGAAACCTCTAATCAAATCTTAAAACATGGCCGCCATAACACACCCACTACACTCACACACACTAACACTCAAACATAAACTCACCTTCAAAACCCAAACACCATGCTACAAATTTAAACCAACTCACAAACTAACCATCTCGAGCCGGCTAAGGGCCGCTGTCATTGGCGGCGGCCCAGCTGGATCCTCAGCCGCCGAAGCACTAGCTTCTGGCGGCGTGGAAACATATTTATTTGAACGTAGCCCTGATGGCGCCAAACCATGTGGTGGCGCCATCCCGCTTTGTATGCTCGATGAGTTCTCTATCCCACAAGAACTCATCGACCGAAAAGTCACACATATGAAGATCATATCACCTTCAAACCTCACTGTTGACTTTGGCAAAACCCTTAAACCGAATGAATTTATATCTATGGTTCGTCGTGAAGTACTAGATTCTTATCTAAGAACACGAGCTGAGTCTAAAGGTGCTAACATTGTTAAAGCGCTTGTGACCAAGATTGACGTGCCAGATCTTTATAACCAATCTTATGATATTCATTATAGTGTTGGTAATAAAATGAAAAAGCTTTCTGTTGACGTGGTTGTTGGCGCTGATGGTGCCAACAGTCGCGTGGCAAAAGCAATTCATGCGGGTGACTACGCATGCGCTATTGCTTTTCAGGAGCGTATTAAGCTCCCGGACGATAAAATGGAATACTACCAAAATCTGGCGGAGATGTATGTTGGAAACGATGTGTCACCCGACTTTTACGCGTGGGTCTTCCCAAAATGTGATCATGTCGCGGTGGGAACGGGTACGGTGTGTTCAAAACCGGATATTAGAAAATACCAACAAGGGATTCGTTCGCGGGTCCTACCTAAGATCGCGGGTGGGAAAGTGATTAAAGTGGAGGCCCACCCGATTCCAGAACACCCGCGCCCTGTTAGGGTCCGTGGGCGGGTAGCGCTTGTGGGTGATGCAGCCGGGTATGTGACAAAATGTTCTGGAGAAGGGATTTATTTTGCGGCGAAAAGTGGTAGAATGTGTGGTGAAGCGATTGTGAAAGCGTCTGAAGGTGGTTATCGGATGATTGGTGAGAGTGATTTGAAACGAGAGTATCTAAAACAATGGGATGATAAGTATATAACAACTTTTAGATTCTTGGATCTGTTGCAGCATGTGTTTTATGGAAGTAACTATGCAAGGGAAGCATTAGTTGAGCTTTGTGGAGATGAATATGTGCAAAGAATGACATTTGAGAGTTATTTGTATAAGAAATTGGCAAATGGGGATCGATGGGAGGATTTTAAGATGGTCTCGAGTACGATTGGAAGTTTGATTAGGTGTAAACTAATGGGGAAAGAGATGGAGTCGTTTGATCCGAGTGTTCTTGCTAAGTTCGTGTGATAAGTTGTATCGGTTTTGGTTATTGTAGCTCCAGAATGATTGAGTAATACTTTTGTGTTACATTGTATAAGATTTGATGTATGATCTAAACTATCTTTATTTTTATGAAAGTTATCCTATGTTGAATTGTTGTTTTAAATTACAACTGTGCATATCAAATTAATTATGAGAGATGAAGCAGGACTTGATATCTATTCATTTGTAACAAAATTCGTAGCGAGTTTCGTGCTGTAGGCTTGAGGTGTTTTATTCTTTGGGTTGGCAGGTTTGATATGAGTCAAAACAACAAACTTTTTTGACTTTTTGTGTATAATCCAGTTCTAGAGGTGGTATAATGGATGGGTTAGGATAAGCTGGTAATGCGTTAAAGCCTTAAAGCTGGTAACTTTTAACGCTTCGTTTTCCCTGAATGGTAACTTTTAACGCTTCGTTTTCCCTGAATGTGATCACATTGCGGTTGGGACAGGTACTATGCGTTCAAAACCGAATATTAACCAAAGATCGCAGGTGGGGAAGTAATTAAAAGTGGAGGCTCACCCATACCTGAAAACCAGCGAACTATTAGGAGGGTCACGTTTGTTCAAGACGCGGCCGGGTATGTGACAAAGTGCTTAGGTGAAGGAATCTATTTCGCGGCGTAAAGTGGAAGAATGTGTGATGAAGCAATTGTGAATGCGTTCGAAGGCAGTTATCGGATGATTGGTGAGAGTGATTTGAACGTGAGTCTGGGTTTTTAAAAAGCGTGATGCGCCCCGTTGCGATGAGGGTAAAAAAACCGAAGCGAAAGCGCACGCATCTCGTGACAATTTTTTTTTTTAATACTTGTAAATTATACACAAAACAAATTAATACCAAAATATGTCATGCATCGTCTTAATTCGCGATTCAATATCGCTAACATACATAAATAGTAAAAAACAAAGATATACTACCTTGATTACAGGTACTTTTGTCTAACAAGGGTTTTCATAACACTCGCGTTGTTTACCTAGGAGGATTGTGGGTAATGATTGAATTGAAATCATCTAAGTCTAAATCGAAATTCATGGAACATGTTGGGGTTGCTTCGTGGTTTCGCCGTCTTTGTAATGCGCAATCAGATTTCGCAGCTAAAGAACGGATAGTTTGGGTCGACATTGAAGGAGTTTCTTTAAATGCTTGGACTCGTTCAACTTTTCAAAAGATCAGTTCTAAATGGGAAGAATTGGTTGAATTAGAAGATGGGTATGATGACCTCTTTGCAAGGAAACATATTTGTATTAAGACCAGCCAAACGGAGAACATCTTGGAAAGTTTTAAGCTTATTGTAAAAGGGAAGGTTTTTTGGGCTCGTGCCAAGGAACTTTTTGTTTGGTCCCCATCCTTCAAAGATTGTTAGCCTCAATTTATTGAGTCGAACAAGGAAGTTCGGTCACTCTACGATGGAGCTTCGGTCTTTAATTAGTT